>JAMKCH010029317.1:0-17767 GCA_023653785.1 Ophioderma brevispina
GGTGAATATAAAGGCAGTAATGGTGAAAATTTTAGTCATTTTAAAAAATATGAAAAAAAAAATCAAGAAAAAACATCATAGGTGGCATGTTCTTTGGTGATATAGCTATATATTTAGTTAATACTAGCAAATGTACAAAATGCCTCTACCAAATGCAAAAACCCGCATAGTGATGTGATTGTACTTCTCGAGTTATAGGTTTTTTGAAATCGTCATTCAGAAGCAAAATTTATTACAAATTTTTATATGCAAATTGTGTCTTGTTTAAAAACATACAGTTGTAAATTTTGTAAAAAATCAATCTGGGAGCCTTTGGACGCTTCTGACCTGATTTCTATCAAAAAACGCAACATTTACCACACTTTTTAATAATACGTTCAGTGGTATCTGGGGGGAACAATTTCATCTGCAAAGCCCCTACCAGATTATCTAGCTATTTCACTATGTTGTTTTTTTCATCTAAGTAGGCATGCAGTACATTTCACATAATCCGAGGTAACTACTTATCTTTTCGTAGTCTTTTGTTATTACTGTTTTAAATAACTAGAATTCTAGCTGCAGTGTGCTTTTTAAGTGTATGTACCTATACACACAACTTTGGATTAAGTGATATTAACGCCAGCCGGAGATACCACAACCTCGACAGAAAAGACATCAAAATATCATTGTTCCCTACCACATACGGAGATTTCGGTCATTTAAGCACAGGTGTTTAAACCAAAAATCTCAAATATCATGGAGTTTCCCAAGTCTTCAGTATGAAACTAACTTTTCTGACTTTTTTGCAAACAAATTTCAGAATATTAAAAATGTTCTCATATTCATCTCGCCTGATGTTTTCAGTTCCCATTCTTCATGAGTCATGTAATACTTCATTGCCTGATTTTTTCACCCTGTTTACCGGAGCAGACGTCAAAGAAATATATCAAATAATGATGAAATCACCATCAACTTCATGCAGTCTCGACCCATACCAACATGGGTTTTGAAGAAATGTTTTGGAACGAGCTCTTACCAGTCATTACCAAAGTTATCAATATGTCAATTCAGAAGGTCAATTCCCTGCTATTTTGAAATGTACGCATATTACTCCTCTTTTGAAGAACCTAATCTAGGATTGTGAACTCTGAAAACTATCGACCTGTGCCAACCTCAAGTTTCTCGAGAAGACCATTGAACGTGCTGTGCTCTCAGAATTCATGATTACTTCATCAACATCTCTCCAGTAAATGCAATTGCGTATAGATTCTTCTCATAGCATCGCAACTGCTCTTCTTCGTGTATATAATGATTTACTTGGTTAGCTGGTTGATCAAGGCCCATTAAGCTGTTTTTTGGTACTTTAGACTATTTCTGCAGTTTTTGATACTATTAATCATGATGTTTTTCTCAAATCGTTTTACTTGTAGATATGGCGTATCAGGAACTCTTAGCCTTGAATTGGTTTATTAAATGCCTATTTTTCCAATCGTTCTCAATCTATTGTCATAAATAACTCTCTTTCAAAAAACATTTGTGCAACTTGAAGGTGCAACCTCAGGGCTTGTGTGATTGGACCGGTCTCTTTACATTATATATGCACCACTTGAAGATTAATGAATCACATGGTTTTGCCAGAATGATACATGTGACAGACACTCAATTTGTTGTTCTGAAAACAAGATTCTGACATGCCCATGATTAACCAATCTTGAAAAGAGGTAATTAATGAGATTAAAGCTTGGTGCAAAGCAAAGATTTAAAAATTGAATGAGGACAAAACTGAAGTTTTCATGTCAAACATTCTCGCTTCAGGAAAACCGTCCCTTATACAATCTATAAACTCGCCAATGCTGTGCAATACAACCTGTCAAGAGTGCACGCAACCTCGGTGTCATCTTGGAAAATGATCTTAGCATGGATATTTACATAAATAACATTTGTCGCTCTGCTTCTTATGCTTTGTAAAAGATAAGTCGCATAAGGAATTGCCTTGATCTAAAATCTAATGAAATCTTAGTTCACGCATTCAGTACAACTTGTCGTCTTGGACCAATGCAATAGCCTTCTCTATTGCCTACAGACTCACAAATAGCTAAACTACAAGCGAATTCAAAACTCTGCCGCCCGCCAGAGTTGTTACTCGTACCTAGCTCTTTGTGAAAATATTACACCAGTTTCTCAAAAAATTGCATGGGCTGCCAGTGGTGGTTTAGCATTAAAGTATTAAAAAAAAAAAAAAAAAAAAAAAAAAAAATAAAAAACAAACCCCCCCCCCCCCAACAATACCCCCCCCCACCCCCCATAAATAAACAAAAAAAACAAAAAAGCTAGAGTTTTAACTTAAAATGTAATCCAGGATTGGCAACAATTTATCTTCCTAGGAACTCATACAAGGAATACCAACCATCTCGGAATTTACGGTCATCTTCACAAATGCACCTTGTATCTACTCTGTTCAACTCTTTCATATGGTCATCGCTCATCTCCAACGCTTCATCCGAAACTCTGGAACAAACTCCTTCCACATAACACAGTCAGACTGTTGGTCAATTTAGTCAATATCTAAGGACACATCTTTCAACACTTTGCTTTTGATGATCTAATTTACATGTTCATGTTTATTTTGTATTTGTAATTTAAGTTATTTTAGTTTATATGGCACTGTTTGTTGTTGTTGTTAGCGCTTGAGACGCGGTGTAAGGGCGCTTTATAAGCACTGTTTTATATTATTATTATTATATATGATTTAATTTGTATAGGTTGATTGGACGCCGGTGCATGTTTGTAAAAGTGGCGCTACAATTGGGACCTGTTTACTTCTCTAGAGGTTTTATGCTACGCTTGTGGCGGCATTGCTACACGGCTGCAGGGGTAAGTCCAAATATCTTAATTTTGGTATTAAGTAAACAAAAATTCAAACAACCCATTAAAAATAAAAAAGAGAAGTGTATAAGCATTCACATCTGAATTCGGCATTGAAAGTTCATTTAAGGCTCCATATATTAAAATGTATTTGGTATATAAACTATTTGTGCAGGAATCCTCGACGATGGAGTTATGTGGGTGAGGGGTTTCGCTAGGGTGGAGGTCGAAGCTGTCAGGAGCATTACACTCTGTTTAAGCAAAAGTGGAGCCTGACGGGTATCTTATTTAAAATTGCGCTGCTTTGTTACGTACTACTACATGTGACCTTTTTGTCTATTGATACAGTGTGGGGGGAAACGTCAAACACTCTAAAATGTGTGTTTCAAAACCTCTTGCTCATTAAATCTGGAGTGCAATACCTCAATCAGGGCAGGAAAATATGCATATTTATTGGCAGATGGTCACATTCCATAGATGTTGCACAATTTTTCTGTATTTCTTTATCTGAACAGTCAAGAATTCCCTCCAAATGGTCAAATTTTCCAGGAAGGAGCTTCCTAGATTCCCCACTTTTTCCCAGCATGCCTCCAATAGCCCGGAGTCAAGACTCTTTGTATTTGGAGTTAGCACACCCAATTGTCCACTAGAAATTGCCTTGGATTGAAATCAGCCTGGGGTTACCCATGTGAATCCCCCAATTGTTTGTGCTGTATTACATGGAGTAGGAATGAATGTGATACTTAGCGAAAAAGTGACTTATTCTAGCTAGAATCAATCATATTAATATTGCAGTAGTTTACCTTCTGTTTCCCACATACACTTCTCATACACCGAAGCCACCGCACACCTTTCCATCCACTAAACACGCTACGACCATAGATGAAATAGCACTCAGGCGATAATGATTTTGGCAATAAAAAATAATGCCAAATTACTTATCAATCACCCGTGTAATAGGTCCAATGTAACTCCGACGATTAAGCTCATCTCCATATAGAACCTGACCAAGAGGTCTTTAACCTCTTCTGATTCTGACTTTGAATTTTAGTTTGCATTTACTCTACTGGAGAAATTATTAGGTCGCTTTTTAGCTAAAAACACTCAAACGAAATTGAAATGTGTACCAATATTACAAACGCATTACCCAATTTAATTAGCAAGATTTGGTGCAAGCAAATAATTACATGACCGTATCGTTGTGAGTGTATTAGAAAATTTAGTCGGCTTCTTATTCAAACACCGTACTTATATTTCTATTCCATTCCAATTAACATCTTCAATATAAGAGCAATAAAATTATGTTTTTCATTTTCTTATTTGAAGGGGGTCTGGCTGCAGTCGTCTACACAGAAACCGTGCAAGTACTGTTCATTTTGATAGGAGGCAGTTTTGTCTCGATATATGGTAACTTATCAGTTTGAATTATAACAATCTTAAACTGTTGGTAAGGGCGCATGTAAAATTTATCCCATATCACAGTGTAGGTATTTTCGGAAAATAAAATGTAGCAAGAAGGATGCATAACTTCTCCGCTCCCCTGTATAACACTCTGGATTTTCCGCCATTTTGGATGGATCGCCCATAGGAGTATTGGACAACCCATTCAATACGGTCTAAACTGCAAATTCGAAACATCGTCCTGGTGGCTGAATTCGTTTACCATTGTCCATGGATACGTACGCGCTCCTCCGTGGTGATAGAGGGGAAATGGTGTACCCCAAATGTTATACACCGGGTTGACACGACTAACTCACACACAATAGTCTAATAAAAAATGGCAACTTTAGACGTGTTTCTTTCACATTGAAAACTATCACCGTGATTTTCTTGTAAATAAATATAAAAAAATATTGAATTATAAATTTTTGTAAAAAAATATTTCGCAATTTCTATCTTCGATCTTTTATCACAGCCGAGATATTATTTACCCAAATTGATAGCCATTAACATTTGTCAAATTGTTCTGTATTGGAATGGACAGCAATTATGAACTTTTCGGACAAACGAACAGAATCTGTAAATCGTTTCAACGAATTTGACGGCAGCTATCCGAGTCATATGGAATGTAGTAATGCTTAATTTTAAAGAATGTATACATCTACTTTTAAAATATAAAAGAAAAACAGGAAGAATTTTCTGATAAAAAAAACGGTTTGAAAGACGACTGCCTAATGATATTGAGCCGATTGTTATTCACAGCGTTTCGTGAGATTGGAGGTTTACACAATCTAGAAAGAAGATATATGTCATCAGAATCGTACCCTAATGAAACATTAATAAATAACAGCACATGTGGTATACCTAGAGGGGATTCATTGCATCTATGGCGGGGTTTAGACGCAGATCTTCCATGGTTGAGTTTCATATTGGGTCAGACGTGGTGTTCCATGTGGTACTGGGCATCAGATCAGGTATGTTGAATTAAGAGTTTTGTCATGTTGCCTCTATTGTATCCAATGGGCAAAACTCCCAGTTTTAGAAAACGTCCCGAATATTCCTAATTCGAAAGATTAGATGCTTGGTCATTTTGTATTTGTCAGGAGTGAAACTGAATATCGCAGCATTTACGACAATTGAATCAAGGAAAAAATGCCTCAACTAAACTATTTATTGCTTCATTCAAACCACTTTGAAGTCACGAGGTACCCAAACATTGTTCTCGTGGAATTATTTACAGATATTCTTACTGTTTTGGAAAATAGTATCTCTTTGAATTTTTATGTTAATTTTCCATGGTAAATATCACGTAAAACTACCAGTTTATATCGGCAAGCCAAACTTTCTTTTACCCTTAAGAATTCACATCGTTTTAGTTTTATGGTGTATGTATATAGAGTATGTGTGTAGGGGGATGGGTTGGTATAGGTGTATGGGGAGTTGGTTGAGTGGGTTTGGGTGTATGTGTGTGTGGGAGGCCATATGTGTACGGCGTATATGTACACCTTCTAATTCTCATATTTTAATTTTACTCAAGGTCATAGTACAACGTCTCCTCGGAGCTAAAAATTTATCTCATGGCAAAGGAGCTGCGCTTTTAGCGAGTGCTCTGAAAATATCTCCGATGTTTTTAATGGTCCTTCCCGGAATGGTCAGTAGAGTTCTGTATGCTGGTGAGTTGAAGTTTTTTTTTTAAATCTTTGTAAGCTTAGGCATATTCGCCTTTGGGGTAGTCAGAAGATGATTAATCTTATTCCCACGTGCAGTTTAGAAAACTAGCATGGTCCATGAGCAATAACCTCGAAAACCAGGCTTCCTCTTTTGTTTTGTCTCTTTGTTATATGGTTGTTTTGTTTTTGTATGTTAAGGTTCAACTTCACTCAACCTAACATTAATATATCCAGTCCGCTCTTAAATTGAACTTTCTTAAATCAACAGGTTAAATCCTATTGGGATCATTTCAGTGCCGCAACGAAATGCTGTATATGACTAAATCTTTGGGAATTGAGGCTAAAATTTTTCAATCTCTTCTTGATATTACAGTCCACATAAATTTCTCCCAAGCAACATATAGTGTTAATTAAATACTTTATACTCAAGTTGGATATCTACAAAATTTTATCTTTCAAATCAATCTATTTGAAACATTATGGCCCGTATTCTAAAAAGGTGTTTAGCGCGATTTTAAGCTAAGCGAACGTTTATATGTGAGGTAAACGTATCGCCTAAGTAAACGCAATTCCAGAAAGGAGATTAAAGTTAAACGTGATTTTAATTTCGCCAAAATGCGTCGAAATTTAAACTAGGTACGGGGTTAGTTTAAGAAGTGTTTTAGTGTGTGTTTTCGTCAAGTGCACGGCTCATTGCACTGTCGAGTTGACAACAGCAATGGTGCATATCATTCTTGCCCAGTTCGTGTAGCACCTTAAACGCTACGGAAAGCCATGATACACTTTGTGCGCTCAACCATTAAAACACAATATGACCTTTTATACACTCAAGTTAGCGTCTTTAAATAACAACGATGTTACTTGTGTTTAAAGTTTCCATTTAAGTAAGCAAATGGTTAAAAATATTTAAACGCGTTTTGCTTAAACGCAATTTTTAAAAATTACGGCGATTTTAAGCTAAAATTGCGTTTTAGCTAAACACGTTTCTGGAATACGGGCGTAGGTTTTTAATTCTTCGCAGTGTGAGGCCTCTGGGTATTTGCAGTCACATTTACAATGCTCGTAAATGAACGTATAAAGTCGTAGAAAATATATGATAAGGGGTAGCTTCAAACTCAACCACCGGCTGCACGACAGTTACGCCTGGTTCTTTCTGGTTGGAACCGGTTTCTATTGTACTATAACAATGGATCACGGGTCAACCGCTATGAACAACCTGTCATCCAAAGGCTGAGTTTTGAAGCGGCCCCTACCTTAACCCATACCGCATTACCATAAATTGATAACTGATTGGTGTCTGGATCTTTCTGCATATTATCTAACAGATGAAGTTGCTTGTGTAGATCCTGATAAGTGCCAGGAGATTTGCGAGTCCTCCATAGGATGTTCTAATATTGCCTACCCAAAGCTGGTGGTTGGTATTCTTCCTCACGGTAAGATTTGCGCACACTTTGCCTCTGTTCTTCCATATCTGTCGGAGGAGTGGTATTCTAGTTCTCTATCCACAGCTCATGTCGTAAAGTATGACATCATTTACGCATCATATGCAATTATGCAGTAAACTGGTATATTATTCTTAGAATACAAAATGGTTTGTGGCACTCCGTCCAGTTTGAATGAAAATATGTCCAATTTACTTCAGGTAATTTCCCACTTAATTTTGACATCGGCTGATGTTAGTTCTTAAATTACCGTTGGTCAATTTTTCTGGACTAAGGTTCTTTTAGAAATGAGTTTTTTTAAGTAACTGACCAATACAGGTGTGCACGATAGGGTTGGACGCTTTAAAGAGTAGTGTGGTTAAGTGTTTGGTGGTTGTGGTGTGTCCAAGAGGTGTAGCACCACAAAGATAGGTAGTAGTTTAACATTTTAAGAAGCGTAACCTTGAAATCCCAGACAGCCTTTGCTCTTATTAATAGTTTATTCTGTAATCTCTTCCGGCTTTTGCCATTCTATACACTTTGCCTTTGTCCTTGTGCAAACAAACATCAAAAGTTGTAGATATAGCAAATTATAACCTTTTTCAATCCTTAGGACCAGATGAAACGTAGAAACCAATACCCCATAATTTAAACCTTCCTATCTCAAATGTTCCACAGATTTTTTTTCTTGTTTTTTATGGTAATTCTGGCACTATGCTTTTGTAAGGCGCCGTGTTCTTAAAAAGTGACATATACTATCTATTAATTATAAGAAAATTATAGACCCTTTTCACATCTTCATCAATATCCTTTTCCAGTTAGTTCTTTCAGGATATCAGCGACGCTCTCGCTCATCCACTTACGCCGAATGCATAGGTCACATTATCTATTATTATGACCATTATAGACACTGTTTCACATCTTTCTCATATGCACTTTTCAGTTTAGTTTCTTTCAGGAGATCAGCGACGCTCTCGTCATCCAACGTACGCCGAAGTATTTTTTCTTCACTTGTTAAACGGAGAATGCACTCTCTGAAGTACTACCTGAATAAGCGCCCGATTGGGGAAAAATGGGGAAAATCTATACTTGACCCGCCACAGGCTCCCCTTATTCCAGCAATAGCCAATGCAGGACTCCATATACTATCATCCCTTTAATATCCTGAACAGCAGGTGTTCGCGGATTGGTGGCTTTGCGGTTATGCTTTCAGCCCTCATGAGTTCACTAGCATCAACCTTCAACAGTTCCAGTACCATTTTTACACTTGATATTTGGGCCAAGATACGTAAACTACCTGTGGAAGGTGGCATTACTGATTTAAGCCAAGAAACAGAATAAATTCAACGTTTAAATCAATGATAGATTCGGAAGGTAACATTTATTTGCGTTTGCGATAGATGCAATTTTGTGTTTTGTTTTTTGTATCCAACGCTTCTCAATGGAAAAGCTAAAAAAAAACCTTCATCTTGATACCAAGATAAAGTAAATTCAATTTGAACCAATACAAGAAACGGATACTCCAGGCGACCATTACATTCGGAATGGTCTTTTTGAGTCGTCTTAAATAAAAATGTGGATTGTATCTTTATGCAGTACCATTTGTTGACAAATCACATAATTCTAAGTATAATCTATTAAACACAAATTCGGGAATTAACTAAATGAATAACTGTATCTAATGTCGCTCTGCACCCGCTAACTGTTGGGATTTCCAAACATATTCGAACTTCGATTCGACTAAATACTTACTGCATTATATCTCTGAATTTACTATTTGATTGTAAATGACCCATAATTACACACATAGCCTTATATCTGACTACAGTCCTGCTTACAAGCGTACGCTGTAGCATTCAGCAGCAGCCGCCCACATACTATGTCCACGGTTGTTCATCTCGCTCTCTCATCATGACAGTGTCCATTATGCGATTATTCGCTCTTTGCCAAACGTTTTTCTCCCTTTTCTCCATTTGCGGGAGATCCTCGAACTGGCAGCAATGAGAATGGGAGCATTTACATAACAGTTCTGATAAAGTACGATTCTCTCTACACAAAACCCTTACCTTACAAGAGGTAATGCGATGTTATGTTACGCCCTCATTTTTCCATACCAGTTGAGGCTCTACCCTGCACCCTAAAACCGTGATAATGTGCTCACCACGTGCGATGCGATTCTGATCTCATAGACATGTTTTAATCCAGGGAAAAACTGAACCTGCTGCATTTTGTGGGGTCAAACTTTTCTCAACGGTTTTATGTTCCTAAACTCATCCTCTTTCAAATAGCTTGGGGGACACCCTAAATTTTTCCTAGATTCCAAGTGGCCGGCCAATTTACAAATTGTCACCAAATTACATTTAATTAAATAATAGTATGTTGCAAATTGTCATTTTCAGATTTTTTCCGGTGGTTCCGATATCCTTGACCTATGTACTTAAAATCCACTGAAGCAACTACTCATGATTTGGATCTTCAAACCAAGATGGCGGCCAAAATCCAAAGTAGGGGATAAAATTACTTTTTTGAACTATACGTGCCTCTTAAGTGTCCCCTTTTATACTTTTTCTGGCTGGATTGTTTATTCCTGAACTTTATACTCTATTTGGGGCTGAGCTTACAGGCTCCCAATATTTATCTCAAATCAAAGATGGGCCACCAAATGGGTACCAAAATTATTTTACTTAGTTGTATAGTGCATGGGAGCCTCCGACGACAAGTTAATTCAGTAGATTGTCCATCTAAAATGATCCTTCAACTATCCCTGAAACGCCATACGTTATAGGCTCTTGAATCCAACATGGCGGCCAAAATTCCAATTGCGTCAAATACATAAAAAAAATATTACATAATAAGTACTGAAAACCGTTATTTGCAGCTTTTTTCAGTTGTTCTGCTATCCTTGCCCTAAGTATACGTAAAAAAGCCAGCTGAAGCACTACTCATGATTTTACATCTCAATCAAGATGGCGGCCAAAATCCAAATTAGCTAATAAAGAATTACAGTTAACTATACTGCCTATTAAATTTCCATTCAAACCTTTTTGCAGGATTTTTTTTATTCTGAATGTTACTGTAGGGCCGATTTACAGGCCTACCTAATATATTTCCTCAAATCCCAAAATGGCCGCCAAAAATGGCCACCACAATTATCTTAATTACGGTTTGTGGTGGTACTGGAGCTGCCGATTACATAAATTCAGTGATCCATTCATCCTAAAGATATATCCTTCGAATTCATTCCACAACACTCTCGATTATAGGGGTCGTGAATCCCATATGGCGGCCCTTAATCTGAATGGCTAGCAAAAAATACCCCTAGTCCTCATCAAATTTAATTCCACCAGGTTCTTTTGCTGCAAAAAATATTTTTTGTGAAATACATGGGGTTTATATTTGGCACTAATTATGCTAAATGTCTATAAGCTACATATAAATCATTTCAAGTTCATTTTCTGTATGTTTAGACTCCAATACACTATACAATTTATTAAGATAATTGTGGTGGGCATTTTGGCGGGCCATCTTGGATTTGAGACACATATTATGTAGCCTGAACTCAGCACATAGAGTATCCTTCCAGAGTAAAACTCCAGTAAAAAAGGGTTTTAAATGGAAAATTAATAGGCAGTATAGTTTCACGTAATTTTAGTCCTAATCTTGGATTTTGGCGCCATCTTGAATTATGGATGAAATCATGAGTAGTGCTTCAGCTAGCTTTTAAGGACTTCAGGTCAAGATAGCAAACCACTGAAAAATATGCAAATAACCGTTTTCGTTATTATTATGTAATTAAAATGTAATTTTTGACGGCCAATTGGAATTTTGGCCGCCATCTGGATTCAGAGCCTATAAATGGATGGCGTTTCCAGTGACTTTGAAGATATATTTTAAGTGATAGATACACCTGAATTAAACTGTAATTGGAAGCTCCAATACACTATACAACTAGTAAATAATTTTGGTTTCCCATTTTGGTGGCCATCTTGGATTTTGCAGACATAAATATTAGGTAGCCGGTAAGCTCCGCAAATAGAGTCTGAGTTCAGAGTAACACATCCAGCCAGAAACAGTATACACGGGGAACCTAATATGGCCGAAAGCTCAAATTAAGTAATATTTCCACTAGTTTGGTGGATTTTGGCCTCAGTCTTGGATTTGAGATAAAATCAATGAGTAGTGCTGTTCATACTGAATTTTAAGCACATAGGTCAAGGAAATCAGAACCACCGGAAAAAATCTGAAAATGACAATTTTCAACATACTTTTTATGTAATTTATGTAATTTGGCGGCAAATTTGTAATTTGGCCGCCATCTTGGGTCTGGAAAAAAGTAGGGTGTCCCCAAGCATATTTGAAAGAGGATGAGTTTAGGAACATAAAACCGTTTGGAAAAGTTGACCCCACAAAAATGTCAGTTTTTCCCGGATTAGGACCTGCTAGCATATCCGATCCGGGGATCCGATCAATTGAATGGAGAGTACCGCGACAACATCCTTACTAACACAGACATAAGACACACCTCCCAGCCACAACCACACTGGATTACGTACGACACACGCAACAGCCAGTGAATAGGGGTTATAATGAGTCCTATTCTTGAAGTTTGGAGAAGGTTTGAAGAGTTTTTTCTATAGTTTTAAAGATCTGACTCAGAGATTTCGAAATATTATTTTTTTGTGTAATAATGAAAAATAGAGTCAACTAAACTAAGATAGTACCAAAATGCACATTCCGTAAATTTCAATGATCGGATTTTTCGTTTTGATGCAGTCAACATTTATGGTAGTTTTACGTCCCATAGGATACGGGATAACAAAAAATTTCCGGATCCGAATTTTATAACAAAATTGTGATTTTCTATATGACTGAAGTCGATTTAAGCTTAGAAATTTCACACATGATTAGTATATGGACAAGCATTGTTACATGCAAAAACACGATTTTTTTGGAAATTGAGGTCGCCCCCTCCTCAGGAAATCTCTGAGTCGGCTTTTAAATAGTACTGACTAAGAATTTTTTTGGGTCCAACCTCTGGGAAATGTGGGAGACTTCATAACATAAGGGGGTAAATTAGTACAACAGGGGTAATTTGAAATCAAGTCAAATGTGTTTTAATTTCACATTATTAAACAACCTGTAAAAATGTAAGCAATTTTCATCAATTGGTTGATGCCCGTTTTCAATTTGATAATGCAAACCAGGAAGTACGTGCTGCGTAGTGGTTATTTTTAAGGTTGAAGCGCTCGCGTTATACCGCATTTTGCTACTTTATCGCGCGCCTGCCAACGTTTGCGTATCGTTGCGTATGATCGTTCCGTTAGCTGGTTGTTCGATTTGTTGTCACGGTGGTGACAGTCCTTTCTGTTTGGATTTCAGCCGTAAAGCCATCGCGAAATTGGGTTAAGATGACCATAAATGATAACGCTGTTTAAGAATGAAGAAGAAAGGTATGATTTGTTTGGAAACCGGTACTCTCTTAACGACGAATTGAGCCCGCGACACCATTATTTTGCGTGGAAAACTCGGCCCCGCCCTCGTTCTTCCACTTAAAATAAGGTATCGCCTGGTTCAATTCGTCGTAAAGAAGTAACCGGTTCCCAAATCATACCTTATTCTCTACCTCAATGTGTTGTATCATTAATATAACATTAAAAAGGTCTACCGGCCATTTTCTTACTCACGTGGTAGCCCTATACGGCACTACACCATGTCTGTGTCCACCGCGGCAGCTACTACACATTACCACCCCCGGGAGTTCTCAGGGTTGTTGGGTACCTACCCTGCTCGTTTCCCGGGGTTCCTACAGTGACCCCTAACGGAACCAATTTTCAATGAAAATATACCCCTACGGAGACTAGTTTTGGTGAATTATACTAGTTTTTCAGTGAAAATATACCCCTAACGGGACCAATTTGTCAGTCAAATTATACCCCTCCCCTTGCGGGACCCTTTTCAAATATGTTAATAAACATGTCCCTTTAAAAAGCCAATATACAAGGAAAACGACCCTGTTACTACTTGCAAGGGAAATTACACACTCAGGGTTATTGGCTGATATAATTAGGTTAATTTCTCCTATTTGTCATCATTGAACAGCCCAATCCACATTGAATTTGATACCCCTAGCGGTCTAAAATTGATTATTGTGAATTTGATACCCCTAGCGGTAGTCCCCGGCATATGCAGCTAGTCCCTGCCGCTTTTTTTGAACGAGCATGGATATACCTTAACCAAAATCCAAGACCCACCCCCCCCCCGGGGCACCGTACAACACACTCACTGGGCTAATTGCGAGGCAGTTGCTGCAGATAGGACTTCCAAAGTACAGTTATTAGTATACAGTGATTGGTGGTTACGCTGCGTTACCTACCCCAATGGCTACCCTGTAATTTGCCCACTAGGCGGATCGAAGGTGGATGTTGTTTAGACAGTACCGGAGTAGACACGCAGCTATCAAGCACGTGGGTCCAGTGGAAAAGCGCAGGACTCGTGACCAGTAGGCCGTGAGTTCGAGCCCCGCCTTGGCCACAACGTGTTTGTGCCTTGGTCAGCATCTTAAGTCTCATTGCCTCGTCGACCCAAGCGACCATTGGGGAGCTTTTATTGGGGTAATATTACAATCTAAGTGCCGATAAGGTTGTGCGCTTATCCACGGCCACCTAGATGAAAGCGAAATGATTGTGACGAATTTCCTGACGGCAGCGTAATAATAATGGCAATCAGCGCATTGAGACTTCTTGTGTAATGCCGCTATATAAGAATGGTTGTATTATTATTATCACGACGCCACTTTGAGAGTGATGAAAATTTCATGAATGAGGGCGCTATACACTTTTCTAGTTATGCATGTTTTGAAACGATTTTTTAGAAAAAAAGCATACGAAATTCAAATCGGGCATCATCAAAACCCCCATATACCGCGCACATGTAATAAAAATGAAATATACACCCAAAAATATCTAAAAACAAAATTGGCCATGAGAAATACCACCGCGCGCGCCGATGAAGCCGGTGTAAAACCACGTAGCTACCCCACACGGGCAGACAGCGCGCTGTGTATGACGCTCCACGTATCAATCAATTGCGAGTTTTTCTCCCCCCTCAAAGGTCGAGATTCCAACGCGCTGTGTATCGGTCTTCCTCGCCATATGTCGAGTGTGCAGGCGTTATAATGTCCGAGTTTACAACAGCGCTATCTGTCCATTTTGCCCTCTATAACAATTCGATTGTGGCTCTCTATATGGTTGGAGTTGACATAAATCATGTCCAGTTTTACGGCTCCAACGTATCAAATCATGGCGAGTTTTTTCCGCGCATGTCGAGTTTCTCGCTCTGTGTATCGAGTTTTCCTCGCGGCCATATGTCGAGTGTGCGGCGTTATATGTCGAGTTTTACAGCGCCGTCTATGATTTTCCAGTTTACCCTCTATACCTCGAGTTTTGGCTCTCTATAATGGTGAGTTTGACTGACAGAAACATGTCCATTTTCAAAATCTCGACATGATTTTTTTTTTTTAAAGGTCTTTTTTTAAAACTCGACATGATTTTCTGGTGTATGTGTAAAAAAATCATGTCGAGTTTGCTCATGGTTGAACAGAAAATCATGTCCAGTTTGCACTGTGAAAAAAATCATTTCGAGTTTTTTAAAACTCGGCAGAATTTTTCCTGGACATAGATTTTTCTGGACAGGATTATGAAATCTCGGCACATGAGGTTCAAACTGGATAGTCAGCGCTGTAAACTCGACAATATAGCGGGGTAACCGATATACAGCGCATGAAACTCGCCATGATTTGATACTTGGAGCGGTGCCATAGCTGTGTGTACACTATCCTTCTATGCTGCAAAATACACGGACTCCTGGCCGGCGAGTGACGTCTAGTGGTATGTACTCCTGTCTACTCGTGGTAGCTGTGTGTAACTACCATGAAGAAATGGCCGTGTAAGCTGGTCTAGGTTCGGACCTTTTGTTATAAACGGCCCCTAACCAGACCTGATAGATTCAAGGTCACCCTGTGGCAAAAAATATCCCTGCTCAGATTGTTGAAACTGATTCAAAATTATTAACATGGTTATACTGAGGCAGACCAATATATAATTTTGGATGGTCAAGTTTTTTGTTCCCCCTATATACCATAGACCTTGTTACATTTTGCCACTAATTTGCTCACTAAAATTTGCTCACTAACAATGCCAAAGATTGTAAAATAAGCAAGACGAACAATTTGAACAGTTTCACAAATAGGCACTGGGTAAAGTTACCCCAGAATGATCTTGAACCTTAATAAGGCTCTACCTGTTTAACTTTAATGTCAGAACCTAGACAAACTATTACCTTTTATTAATGCTTCAAAATGATACAATGCATTGAATTACATTTAAACACAATTGACTTGATTTCAAATTTACCCCGTAGGCTACATTTTTTTATTTTTTTTTATTTTAAAAAGTTTCCCCGGTCTTTTCTCAGAGGTTGGACCCGACATTTTGATTCAGCACCCTTCAACTATAGGAAAACACCTCACACCTTCTTCCCCAAACCCGAGAATAGGATTGTCATTTATAACCCTACTAAACTTCACTTATTTCTGTTGTATTTTGGTCTTGACAGGAATATGTGTGTTTGTATTAGTAATTGTCAGTGTAGCCTGGATTCCTGTGGACAGGGTTTCCAGTGGGAAGTCAGCTCTCTTTATGTACATACAGGACGTGAATCTGCAACATTGCTCCTCCATATCGGCAGTCTTCTTGTTGGGTATATTTTGGGAAAGAGCGAATGAAAAGGTATGTAATAGATAACGGATGAGAAGCACACCGTTATGAAAAATAATGGTGTTTTGATAAGGTCTGGTGAGCCTGTTAGACTCAACAGGCAAGCCAGACCTTATCAAAACTCCTAATATGAATTCTTTATCTTACATATACGTCGAGACAAGAACTAAAAATCCACACGTGAGAGCACGTGGTCCATTGGATAAAGCGCAGGACTCATGATAATTAGGTTGTGAGTTCGAGCCCCGGCGTGGCCAACGTGTTGTGTCCCTGGGCAAGACACTTTATCTCGCTTGTCTCACTTTACCCAGGTGTAAGTGGGGAGCTGTTAGGGGTAGTCATACTGTGCGCCGTTATAATTGGCTGCCGAATTTTCAATATGTGAAAATGTGACATATCCTAGTAGCAGCGGAATAAATGTAAAAGCGCTTTGAGACGTTGTGTACAAATACTTGCATTTATTTATTTTTTATTTTTTATATAATTATTCAGTAAAAATTGTGAATATATTTCGTTTTTGTTTTAAATGTCTTGAAGCAGCGTTACGTTTTTCTTAAATTAAAAACACTAATTGTACTGTTATGTTCACTTGTGCAGGAGTCTAACACCAAAGTCTAGTCGATAATATGTTTACTCTTCTGGAGAGACAATCTTATTGTCGGGAAAAGTCTGATCTGATTTAGAAATAGTCCCATCTGTTGAGAAGATTATCCTATTGACTGAATAATCCATGTCTAATGGTTATTTAGTAGGCAGGTTTGGATATTTTAGTAGGTACAGTTTAAATAACCCTTTCACACTTATATCTGTCCCCGGATTCTGACACCACGAACTCAAGTTAAGATCTTGATACAGAGTTATGCGCGGTGCACTACCGTATGTTGGTCAACGCAGGTTAGTGCTCAAAACGTTTTAGCTGAGAAGATAACCTATCTGAGGCAATTCTTAAATAGGCTGTCCGAACCTAACTAAAAGTAATGTTTCCACTTTCGCTAGATTGGTTGTTTTGTCATGGAGGGCAAATAAAGTTCGGTCACGTGTGTGATTTCCCGAAGAATGGCCCACAACGTGTTTCACAAACAATCGAATTCGTATTCGATAGCTTTGCGTGTCCAAATATCTCAAAGCAAACCAGATAAATTGCGAACGAATACATATTCGCTGGGACAAAGATTGCTACTTCAGTGATCAAAATCGATAATAGGTCGGTCAAGATTTAAGACATTCGGCAAAATTTACCTTTCTATACTTCTTGAGGGATTTGTCATGTTATTTCCTATTTACATTTTTGCGTTTTAATTAGGTTACTTGTACTAATTGAAACCTATGGTCTGTGCATCGTGAAAAAGAATTATCCCAAGTTTTATATTTTTTTTACATTTGTACATTATCACTTTTAGGGTAGGGAGACATAGTGACATTAACCCTTGTCTTACCAAAGGAGAGGGGTTACCACCCCAGGTGAACTTTTTCCGGTGGGCAAAAACGTTAAAAACCTTCGTAAAAAATCTTCCATAATTGTTTTCACATACTTTCCGGTCATTTTGGCGAAACAAATGTGAAGGTAGCTCCGTCACCGGGGTTAGCGTATATGGCGTCAAAGTCGAAGTGGTTGCCA
>JAMKCH010029318.1:0-91793 GCA_023653785.1 Ophioderma brevispina
GAGCAGATTGCCATGAAAGTGTTCTAAATACACAATTTTAGGCATTTTTGGTACAATGCTGCGATTGAATTTTTTGAACATCGCATTTCCTTTTAACCTTGGTTATCCACGTACGGATCATTCGGATTGAATTTTACAGCTTCTGGAATGCTTTTCTTTTTTTCAATCAAATTATGCACCTTCATGAGCACCTTTTTATGACCCCTGACTGATATTTAACTTGAAATTAGTGACGACCCCCCCAAATTCCCTCCCATAATTTATGAAACATCCATCCGATACCCTGCGAGAAGTAATTACAATCTGTCTGATCCCCAAGATAAGACCAGCAAATCCCAAGTAACCTTAATTTCATTAACAACCTACCTCTTAGACCCTACTCCATGATCCTCCCCAACAGGTTCCATAAACATCTATCAAGGAGAACTGTTAATTAATAAAGGTTGGCCTTGCTGGATGGCTGACTTGCTTCTGGCTGGCTGACGGACTGGGTGGGTTAATGGATAATGATGGCTTGTTCGATTGAATAATGGAAATCCTTTACAAATTTAGCATTGTTTTTTAATTTGTATACAAAAAGTCCAACCTATTGTTATTCCTTGTTTTAGACCCAACAGACACAACCTAGAATGGCTACAGCTGGTATCAATCCTGATGGCTACATTAGGTGTTGCAAAGCCTGCAGCTCATTACCTCAAATGTATACCATGTGTGTATAAGTTCTTAAAGTTGATGGTCTTGTAAAGAAACAGAACGCTTCCGCCTTGTAGTCCGGCCACGACCTAGACCCTCTTAATTCCAAAGATTTCAGTGATAACAATAAGCCCAAACTATCATCATCATGTTTCCCCCCCCCAAAAAAAACTGCGTGGCATGGGGGAAAGCAGTAGAAGACGTTTACTATCCACAGTCAGATAAGGGAAAAATGCCATGGGGCAATGTAAACCCGTCTTGGTTATGCATATTTAACTGGCAGTTGGCCAGGCATTTGTAACTTCGTTTAAAGTGATAAACAAATACACCAATTGAAGATTTTGACGCAGGCCAGTCTTGCTTATGATAATGTTTTTTTTTTGAAAAAAATTTTTTAGTTTTTTGAAAAAAGGGGGAAGGGCATATGACGTCATTAAGAAGGTAATTCGTCTTTACTGTTACTTCAAAATATATATATATAGATATATTTCTAATATATATTATATATATATATATAATATATTATATATATATATACAGCTCTATAGCTTAATGACCTAAAAGTTATATCTCAGCCGTGTGTGACTCTTGGTGAGATGGTTATCACATCTGCCATGTACGCAGGTGACCCGGGTTCGATTCCGGCGAGTGATCTTTGAGGCTTTTTCTACTCTGATCTTTCTTTATTTGCAATTTTATAGTGAAAAAAGTAAATAATGTAAAAAATTTAAAAAACTTCAAATTGCGGGGGTATGTGGCGTTACCTTTAGCACTATGATTCTATATTAACCGATACCGCTAGGCGCCACCCTGAATCTGTTTTAAATATACTGGTTAGGCGCCACCTATATAGCCTTACAGCTATTTAGCTAATACCTCAAAAGTAGTATCCAGCCGTGTGGGACTCGTGTGTAGATGGTTATCACATCTGCAATGTAAGCAGGTGACCCGGTTTCGATTCCCGGCGGTGCCTTTTGAAGCTTTCTTCTACTCTGATCGTTCTTTCTTTCCAAGTGGACTTGTTCTTCTTTATAGGGCCTAAAGGCCATTTAAAAATACTTCAAATGCGGTCTATGTGCGTACACTTTAGCACCTATGATTTTCTATATTAACTTACTTGCATAGCGCTACCCTGGACTTGTTAAAATAATACTGTTACGGCGCCACCACAGATTGCCTTACGCTAATATAGCTATATACTCAAAACGAGTATCTCATGCCGTGTGGGACTGTGGTTTGTAGATGGTTTGATCACAATCTGCAATGTACGCAGGTGACCCGGGCTCGATTCCCGGCGAGTGCTCTTTTGAGGTTTCTTGTACTCTGATCTTTATTTCTTGCACATATGGAATTTGTTCTTCTTTATAGGCCTAAAGGCCATTGACAAAATACTTCAAAATGCGGTGGTTATGGCGTTACCCTTTGAAGCCTATGTTCTTATTATTTATATATAAATTTTTACTTTTTTGGTTTCTTATTTTATATTAATATCTATATATTCTATCCATCTAGATATTTCTATATATTAGATATATAGCTATAGATATATATATACATATATTTATATTATATTATATATCCACGAAAATATACATTTGTTGCATATGTCTTGCTGCCTTTCATTTTAACACCCTCGCTTGTAAAAAAAGCGTGCAAAAATGACTGAGATAGAGTGCCCGAAAGACGCAAACCCCCCAACCCACAGTTGAAGTTTTTGGATTTTTTCAATGGTCAGTGTATGGACAACGCAATAAACGTGTGTATTGATTTTACACCAAAGAGGTTTTTTCCGACTGAATGAGCGCGAAAGTCTACTTGCATTATTGGTTGTGTGGTCCGATGTTCGTGTCCAAGTACATGCAATGGCCATTGAAAAATCCAAAAACTGCACTTGTGGTTTTGTGGGGGTTTGCGTCTTTCTGGCGGTCTGATCTCAGCATTTCTGCCACTTTTTCAAGCCAGTATTATTATTAAAATGAAGAGCAAGACATAGGCAAAAAGGTCTATTTCGAACACTTTCAAAAATGGTATGACTTTGGCAAATGATGATTCGAAAAACATGCCGAGATACTTTTTGTGCAGGTGTATATATATATATATCTAATATCTATATTATATATAGATATATTGAGTATATATAATATATAGTATAAATTTAGATTCAGCCTATTCAGCCTGTGTTGGTGGTCGATCCATAGTTCACCCTCTTTGAATTAGGAATCAGCAAACAGTATTATTATGGATTGCCGGATCGATATTGATGCAATCCATGAAATTTTAGTAAACTGAAGACAGAAAGATTTTTTATTATTATTAATACACAATCTTCCATTCAATAATAACAGACAGGGGGAAAATATATCATCAATGGACACAAAAAATATAAATGTTAAATCGATTATGAGTTCACACTGCGGCCATCAACAAGGACCAGGAATCGACACCTACGTTGATGAAATAAATTAATAGGCAAAATTTAATTAATGCTCGCAACAATGAGGTCGATCGCTAGGAATTTGACTTTAATGACTTGAAATGACCTTTATCGAATATTGTCGACATTTTAATAAATGTACCAAATAAAAACATGCAAATACTGGCAAAACGATGTGGTAAATGACCTAAATAAGATTCCCAAGTCCATACATCAAATTCCATGAGAATCTGACATTGGGTTATTTGACTTGGATGACCTTTGATGACCTCTAAACCAATTCTGTACTTGTACCAAAATTTCATAACCAATCAAACCGTATTAGAGATGCAATCTTAGATACCTTTAGTACTTTGAAATAACAGATTTCTGGCAATATCACTAATCACCGCGCGAAACAGCAAAGCCGAACCCGACGTCCCATAATAAAAAAAAAACATAAAAAACACCAGCCCTGCCAACAAAAATTCCGGGATCCGGAAATTTCATTAAACTATTATCCTCAATCAATACACCAACACATTATGTTTGAATCAGAGTCAGCTTTAATACTTTTTCAAGATGATATATCTGTAAAAAAACATGCATCATTAGAAAAGCCCATATCATCTGTGGTGCTAAATAATATGTGGGTGTTTCTATAAATTAGGGGGTACCAACAACAATTTAAGGAGGTTTCTCAATAAATTTCTGGAACAAACTATATCATAATACCATTCCTCAATAAATAACAATAAATTAGTACAAAAGTGTACTTAAAAAAAAAGTATTGTTAAAAACGCATTCGGTTCCCGTGTAAATGGGACACCAAAAACAATTTTCTGATTTTTTTTTAAGATATTTTCATAACGATGTGATATGTATATAGTTTATATGTAACATTTTGGTTATTTGAGGGGGAACAACAATATGAATAGTACAAAATGGTCATGCCTGCATATAAAACAAAGTTTTCAGGACAAGTGTAGCGGGACACCATTTACACGGGGAACCACAGATCACCACAGGACTATTTAAAATTTAAAAGGTTTTAGGATAACACTGGTTTTTACAAACGTTAGCAAGATACATGTATTACGTATGCAAGCAATTTCAACATACAGCGGTTTCTCAGAACAAACCATTGGTTCCAATAATTCTAAAATGTGCATATTTTAAAAATGTTGGGTTTTGTTGACACGGGGAACCAATGACTTGCGTCGATTATAACATGATCGGGAGTTACCAAAACAGTCAGATTTATTACGTTACGAAAGCTTTATGTGTTGCTTTATAATAAATCAGAAAATAAACCATATATTTTCAAGGTTGGATGCACACTTTTTTTAAAACAAGAACAGTCAATCAGGAGGTCACGCCACACGTACGTTATTTTCTGTACACGAGAAGACAATACAATCGCTGTGACTCAATTACCTGAGTCGAAAACGCTCTGGCAAATGTCCGGATTTGATGTCCCAAAATACTGAATTCATTATAAAATCATGTATATTGTTGCGGAATGTCAACTACATTATCTAAGTTGGTCTCAATAGTGAAGTGAAAGGGGGTTTGGGGGTTAACAAACACAAATTAAAAGAGGACACCGAATTTTTAAGTTTTGAAAAAGCGTGGTCTCTGAAGTTATGAGGAAATCCCACCAAATTTTATAAAGCATCCCAAATCATTAATTGAATTGTGTGCTACAAAAAGTCTGTATAGTGTTACTCTATCTCTTTTAAGAAAAGCGAAGACCACGGAAAATGTATCACCTTAAATTTACTAGCATCATGGAATTAAGTTCTCATATGCTATAACGTGGACCTGGTTTCCATCGATTTGAACTGCAGACGGGGCAGGCTGTGTGCAGGGAAGTGGACAAAATAGCAAGGTCGTTTGCTATTGTATTTGTGTAAAAAAAAAAAGAGCCCATGTAAAATGACCATGTCCAAACAATTTTTAGGGTGAACAATAGTACTTGGGTGACGAAGGGTGACGAAGGACGAGTCCGAAAATAGCGTCATTAGCCATAATTTGAATTTAAATAAATACCCTCTCGTCAGCGAGCTTCAGCAAGGTTACATTGCAGGGAACATTATTGCAAGAAATCGAGCTTATTATGAGATCCTGGAATCGTTTTAACTTGGCCATTTTAGCTACAAACCTGAATAGAACAGTATGTCAAATTGCCACAGTTAAATATCTGATATAATCGAACATGTAACTTTTGCCAGTTTTAGTCGATGGGACATGTCCTATAGCTGTTGTTTGTAGTCTCCATCGGGCGGCAGGGGAAAAACCAAGTGTTAAATTCATAATTATTATTAATTATGAAAATCATATAATAGTTGTTCCCACAAATAAAACTGGCACCTTTTCTGAAAACATATAAAATGTCACTTCATTTCATTTCCCCAATATCAGTGACTAGTGGATACCATATACTTCACAAACAATGGAGTTAACGATATTCAATCACCGGCCCGGTATGCGGTGTAGAAAAACACGTCAAATTCCCTTTCATCTGGGATGCAGGAACCATTGTTATATGGGCGCTCAGCTGAAGAAGATTTCAGCTGTTTACGCTCTCCAATTAGACTGAGTACTGTTCAGAAAATACTTACCTCATTCACGATAAATAATATTGCTTCTATATGCGTGTTCAATTAAACGTTGCCATATTTTTCATCATTTATTAGAAAAAGGAAGAAACTGATAAACATCATGAGAGAATGTTTCTGGGCAACTGTGACCTACAACTTTGGGCAGAACCAAAATCCGTAACATTATTCTTAACTTCATTTCTATTCAATTTACCGCGTTTTCAGAAAGAAATTTAGTGTCAACGACCTATACTATATTACACTGTTAGTTATGTGAGAGAGGACGGGTCTTTGTCACTCAGGTACTCATGGCTATAACAATGGCCCCACATACCAGTCCCATTGTAATATCTTTAGCTCATGTTTGCTGAGTCTATACATATCCATTGGTCTCTGATATTGGGAAAAAGAAATTGAGGTGACATTTTATATATTTTAAAAAAGGTGTCCATTTTTTATGTGTCGGGAACAGATAGTTATTTGATCGTAATAATTTATTAGGAATTTACACTTGGTTTTCCCTTAGCTCCCCAGATGGGGACTACGGAATTTTTATGCAGTTGTTATTTGGTCCACGTCCCATTGGTTCTATTTATACTTTTTAATATCTTGCGCGACACAAAACGTATTCGCATTACGATACTGAGTATAAATCGGCTCTAAGGTGTTATTTTTTCTTATCCCTTGTAATTTCAGATATAAGGACCAACTTTTCCACTGTCCATTAGATCAAAATTTCATCTCTCTCTGATGACCAGTGAATGAATATTTTCCAAGAATATCGATGACTTTGTATCCTGCCTTAAGACATACATCCTCACTGGTTTACTCTATCAAATTTGTGCGAGATATCAGAATTCAAGTCAGCGAGGTAAGATACACATGTAACAATAATTTTCAGGGAGTTAATCACCCAAATTCAGGGTGGATAACCATCGTAATCAATATACAACTGGAGTTGCAGTCGGCCTACTATAGAGCAGAGTCTCATTTTGTCGTTGTAATATAAACACGGAGTGCAATCCATTAAATTTTTAAAACTACAAAAAAAAAGTAAGGTAACTCAGACGTGCCCAAAGTTTGTCCACAAACATATTTTTTCAAGAAATTTCCGTCAATTGGATCTATTTAGGAAGATCAAAGATCCACATCATCGTGTCATGTCCATGTACACTTTGACTTGGCACAAAGGTACCTTGTAAAGTTACGTTACCTAATGGCAAAGCTATATCTGTATGCGTTTGAGGATGGACTCATGACGCAAAACAAAACTCTCAACTATGAGTTGCTGTTTGTCTTTGTATATACATGTAATATACACTGTAGTGTACATCAGGACACTAGGGCAAAACCAAGGGAAAATGCATAATAAATTATTAAAATCATATACTCGTCAGTTCCCGCAAATAAAACTGGCACATTTTCTTGAAAATGAAGAAAATGTCACCTCAGTTTCTTTTTCAATGTCAGTGACCATAGACTTCAACAAACCATAGAGCTAAAGTCATTCAACAATCGGCCCGGTATGCGGAGGAGAAAAACACTAGTGCATGGCCATTGGTATAATACCACCCAGTTGAAAAGATGCATCTGTTATTACCTCAACGATTCAGGTTGAATAATTTGGTCATGACGCAACACACACAATACCTGTGCAGTAATCACCTTACATTATAATATAGGTCGTTGACCTTAGTTTTCTTCTGAAAACGCAGTAAATTGAATAGAAATGGAAATGGAGTTAAGCAATAACTTAAAGGCTAACTCAGAGATTTTCCAGGGAGGGCGCCCTCAATTTTCAAACAAAATGTGATTTTTGCATATACATAATGCTTGTCCATATAATAATCACTGTGTGAAATAACTAAGCTCAAATCGAAGTCCTTCATATAGAAAATCACAACTTTGTTTAAAAATTCCGGATCCGGAATTGTTGTTATACACAGTATCCTATGGCACTGTTATACTGCACATAAATGTGTACTGCATGAAAACGAAAAATCCGATTCATCTCTAACTTTGGAATTGAGATTTTAGGTAAAATCTTTATTCTAGTTGACTATTTTTAACTTATACACAAAAACTATATATTTCGAAATCTCTGGAGTCCAGCCTTTAAGGATTTTGAGTTCTGCACAAAGTTTTTTGTCAAAGGCTTTGTTTAACGACCCAGCAACATTTCTTTCATTACTTTTGTCGTCTTTCTTCCTTTTCGAAAAATGATGAAAACTACGGCCACGGTTAAATTGAACACACATATAGAAGCTCAAGATTATTTATTTGTGATAGAGGATAGGTCTTTCATGAAAAAATACTCAATCTGAATCGGGAGGTCAATACGCATTTGAAGTCTTTCAACTGCGTGACAATTTATAATGTTACGGTCACCTGGACCAAGGCCAAAACCACCTCTAAACTAGGATGTCAAACTCCTGAACAACTAGACAATACACTGTGAAAGTCATTACAAATTTTAAAATCAAGAGTATGTATTTTCAATGTGTTTTAAATCACTCCGATTAGGTATCAATAATCAAGGATTAATCTATAATAAAGGTTAACTGAATGAACTACTAAAACTTACTACCTGATGTGTGCCGCGACGCGGGTTGCAGCAAGATACTATAAAGATGCCGAACTTTCAAAGAGTCCTGGCGAATATCCAGCGTAAAACTTAATTCCATAGTGGGCGTGTCCACGGACGATTGTCCGTAATACTGAAGAAAAACAGCTCGTAATGAACTCCGAAGCTGGAGGTCGACTAAAATAAAGCCAAAAGTGCCTGTACCAGGCCCCAGACACACTTACAATTTTGGCCAAGATAAGCCCAATATTGAAATTTTATTGGCCCAATATGGGCTTACAATATTGAACCAAGATTATTTGATCATGGCCCAAGCTGGCCACATATGGATTTGCCAATTATTGGGCCTACCTTGGCCAAATTTGTGCTATCATTGGACCAATATTGAGGCTTCCTGGCCAAGATTGGCATTGCCAATATTGGGCCTAAAATTTATTTTATGCTGGAAATTAATTGGCATACATTAATCCAATTAAATATGAGCAACTAATTAGCACTTCATTAAAAATGCATCACTACCAATATAGGACTGACCCCTCCCTCTTAATACAGGGAAAGTGTTTGCAGTATACTATTTACCAAATAGGTAGATGAAGGGGAAGAGTTAGGCAAAATGTGTAAACATTGGATAATTACCCTTTTCCTGACATGACATTATATGGTGTCAAGTATATCTATGTTGAGTTAAATATGGTTGTGTTTTACATTGCCTCCCTAATCAAATATCTTGAAAAATGATAACCAAAAGCATCATACTAATTATATAGTGATGAAAAAAAGTACTTTATCAATTCAGAAAATAGAATCGTCAAAACATAACATTTGCTGCAAAAAAATGAGAGGTCTTATTGAGACCACGCCCACACTTCACAACATTCGACCAATGTTGAGTGCCAATGGAAAAACCAATATTGCTCCAATATATGCAACAAGATAATGCCAATGCTAATATTGCCAATGGGGAACCAATTATTGGCTCGATATTGGTCGGACAAGATAATGCCAATGCTAATTTTGCCAGTGGGAAACCCATATTGGCTCGGATTGGCGACAAAGCTAATGCCTCATGCTAATTGCATGGGAAACCAGACTTTCAACAGTCTGTTCAACATCTATACCACCGACCAACCTAGGAGTGCAGGAACCTGTCGTTTTATTATGCAGACGATCTTGGAATTAGCGCCAAAGATGCAGACTTCAAAGTGGGTGAAGAGACTCTCCAAAGCTTGGATGGAACTCACTCCTTATTATGAGGAAAACCACCTACAGTACGTGCAAATCCATCAGGACACTCAGGTGTGTGCTTTACATCTACGCAACCGTGAAGCCAAACGTCAGCTTAAAGGTACCTGGTAGGGAAACACCCCGGGAGCACTATGCTAACCCGTTACATAGGAGTTAACTTGGACTGCACTCTCTTTATAAGACCCAAATCGAGAAGACGAAGAGTAAAGTAGTTCACGCAACATCAACGCCTCTTGAACAAAACTCACTGGCACAAGTGGGGGCTCGCCCACATACCTTATGATCGACGGCACTTGCCTGTGACTAACTCATGTGCAGAGTATGCCTGCCCTGTATGGGAAGATCAAACCATGCCAAGAAGCTTGATTCAGCGTTAAATGCCTCCTGCCGCTTATCAGAGGATGCTCCGTCCAACACCAACGAAAAATTATCCTAGCAGGAATTGCTTCACCAGACATCCGTCGTAGCGTAGCGAGCATGCAAGAGTAGCTTCTAAGTATCTAATGTGAAGCACCCTATGTATGGACACCCCCTGATACCTGCTGCCAACGCCTAAATCCAGAGAGCGTTTCTTAAGCAAAGTCCAACTTTGAACGTCTTAAGGAGGTCAAGAGAGTCGCCTTGTGGAAAGCAAGACTTTGCCATCAACCAAAGTACATCTATCGGTATTGAACCTGGCGAGAATCTTCCACCTGGAACTGGACTCCTCAGGGCTGAAGGCGATGCTCAAACAGATTGAGAACCAGCCTACGCTATCGGCTCTTCTTCGCTCCTAAGCTGAACAAAGAACATCCTGTTTGCCAGCAATCCTGGATAAGCCAGTCAAGCGGTGTCCATGGTAATTCCAAGAATCTTATGGCGCAGGCATCTGTGATTAACAGTGTCGTAGGATGCTGCTGAGTGGTCGACGAACACAGCTCCGGGTACATACCCTTCTCGAAAACCCCCATCCTCAATGTGTGAGTTAGGGTGAGTAATTGGCGTGTTGTGGATTTGCCTGGCTGGAAACCTGCTTGTTCTGGTATGAGGTTTTCTCTCACAGTGCAATACGATTGAGCAGGAGACGTTCAAAGAGCGTGTAGGTATGGCGACGGAGTGATAGCACAATGTAACTAACAAACACAGTCTTCTTTAGCAGGTGTTTTAGTGTAAATTCTTTAGGGTATTACAGAAGGTTATTGGGTTATGATTGAATTGTATGTTTTAAAGCTAGGTTGTTTTATGTTAGGGGTGTCGCCATATTTTGGCGGGGGGGGGGTTAAAAATGTAATTGCACTTTTTTTTTTTAAATAAACACCCCCCCCTAGTCCTAGTGCCCTAAGGTAGCATAACAAAACAACAGCATAGGGGGACATGCCCCATAGTCTACAAGTAATCGGAGATGATACATGGGAGTTTCTGTAACTTGACCATCTGACACACTTTTTTCTGATCACACATATGAAGTCGCGAAACCTAACGGATTAAACCAGGTGCCTCTATCCGTGAATGGTTTCCGAATTAATAAGTAGGCACAGACCCAAAAGTGTCAGATGGGTCCGGTTACAGAAACTCGCAGTGATAACAGATTTCATGGTGTTGAACTTGTATAGGTGGCGCGTCGAGATGGGTGTTTTACTTCTATGCTGAAGTAGTGGGCAGTTTCATTTGTTGACAATGTGTGTCGGCGCTTTGTTTGTTCTTGTAGTAATGTTGCCCCCCCCCCAAAAGTGGAGCTCTCTTTAAGCTTTTACACTGTCTGTTTGCAGTATATGGATCTTGTCATTTCGTTGGTGTATCAGTAAGAGAGGCCTAACAACGTGAAATACATCTGCTGATTGACTGAACGCCAGAGATTGTGTCTAAGACATAAAGTGCTTGTTGGCTTCAGCTGTAGTGTTATTGATGTGTTCATTGTATTTGAGAATGCGAGTAGGTTCCGTTCAACAGCTTTTATGATGATGTTAAATTAAATGTGTGAAAATCGGCTTATGGTGTTTTTTGGTGTTGCGTGTGGAGTATTTTGAATTTTTCGATGCGCAAAATAACCAAACGATGGAAGGTAAGTTTGCATTAGCGTTAATCTATGGGCGCGACGAATGATTTGATGGCACGATGTCATATAAAGTCATCAACTAACAGGAATGAGGCTTGTTTGGTTGTTGGTGGTTGTGGTGTAATGATGTCAAATAGGAACATTAAGCGGACCAGAACGGTCCCCGGTGGAACACCAGACTAACATGCAATGGATAACCTTTTCCATCATCGACCACCATTGGAATGAGATGTTAACCACTTTGGGATCATGGCAAGCTGTTTCCTCTTATTCCATATATTTTAACTTCTAACTGGAGCTGATGAGGGACTATGTCGAATGCCTTTTGAAAGTCAGTTAATTAACATATCGGTTTGCATTCCACGTTTTGGCTATAGAACTTCTCTTTTATTAACAACTGCGAATCACATAAGAATTCGCTAATATTATGCGTTCTATTGATAGTGACATCACATCGTTAAGTAAACGGGGGTATTCGTCATACAGAGGAATGTTCCAATCAAAAAGCTATTTGAATCAAACCGTTTATGAGAATAGTAATCACCATTCTTTTCTAAGAACCAGGTATACAGTCAACTGTGCATGGTGTTAACAACAAGGTTGAGACTTCTCAAATGTAAAATGATTCGCGGGAAAATTGAAAAGTATATAAAGATCATGTCGGTCCACTGAACCCACTAAACTTGCATGTGTTAGGACAAGACAATTTTGAAAACTGTTATAATGCTAATGTTTGTCCATAAACATGAACAGGGACCTATTAAGTTAAGTCATTGCAGACACACAAACGTACCTTCTAATGATATTAAAACACTCATATTGGGAAACAGATAACATTTGTGACATACCGATTGAGAAGATTGTGATTAAGATTAGCGACGATAGGTACACCACATCCAGTGAAAAATGAATAGGTGAATTCGCCATCGAAGTGGTTTACTAACTCCCTGGTTAATGGACATCACGCCACCATTTGTATTGTTATTGTACGCCGTAGACTTTGTGTATGATCATTTCGATCGTGCGGCGGGACTCAAAAGCGTGATCCAGTTGATATAGTAACGACCAGGATTACACGTAACACTTCGCTGGCGAATTACTGATACTGTAATTTCAGTCTCAAATTGGAGATAACATTCTTGTCTTTTCTTTCTTTTTTTCATGTCGGTCCTATGCATTGATTCTCCTTTCACAACAACAACAAAAACTCCTCGCAGAGGAAATGGAATACGCCTAATCCGATCTGGAAGCACGCATTTTATGGAATCTACTATAGGTGGCCTAATATGTGTCTGAATAATATGTTCCAATAATGTGCATGTTAGTGATCAACCTGTTGATGTAGTTTGCAGGATTACTTCGGGTTCCTTTTTGAGTATTGCAATAACATTTTCACACAGCCAGTCGTCTGGAAGCTCTCCTGTGTGTATAGATTGAAAAATACTTAGGTTATGCATGGAGTTAACAACTATACGGGTTATGATAGGTGCATGTTCTTTGCCCATGTCTTTTAAGATTGTGATGACAACGCTCTTAGGCCCACTTTCGTAGAATTAGAATATTTTGGTAAATTTAAATACCTTCAGTGTCTTTAGTCGTGTCACACGGTCGGACTTAAAGTCACTTATTCCGGTTCTAACTTTGGGTCGATATTAGCGTCGGCATGTGGGACCGCGCACTGGAATCGGAATCTATATTCTTCGGTCATAGTATCGGACTTAACATTGGCAGTGTGGACGCTCATTAACGGTGTTAGCGGTACTAGCTGACCGTAAGTGGACCCGTGACAACGGGCTCAAAGTTATCAACTTTCACCAAATAAGGTTAAAATAATATTAAATTAAAAGAAACATGTGAAACATCGTTATGTTTCGGAAATCTGTTTATTCATGCACAGGAACCTAACACCATCAGTTCAAAATTATTAACCTCCTCTTTGTGAAACCCCGGTCCTGCTATTTTTCAGGCGAATATAATCAACTGAAACTACGCTAACATCTGTTGTCTTTTTATAATTCACTGTATGTCTTTTTAATTCACTGTTGTCTTTTCTATCTCACTGTATGTTATCATGCCCCCGTCAGAGTACACTATCTGATGCCAGTTCGGCACACGTGGCCCTTATTAGGGCAGGCATAACCAGATGTCAAGTCAGATTGCATCACAGTGCTCCAACTAATGTGGAAGGTCTCACTAGGGCCAAGATAAACTCGAACACCTCCCACATACGCATAAAGTCATTGCGATTCTCCTCCATGAACACACGCTACCGACATTTCCATTCTGAACATCTGCGTCTACACCCTGAGCTGCACAACCAAGAGCGCTACCCACGGGATTGCAACCTTTGCTAGTACCGCAGCCAATGGAACCAATTGCAGCCTCATCTGCAGACTCCACTCTGGAATGGGCAACTACAAATACCCGTGTTTCATGTCACCACTGTCACAAGCCACCTAACCATCATCGGCTTCAAGCAGACTCTCTACCACCTTATGGTGCACCTTGCATTTATGCCGCGACTTTAACAGTCATAGACTTACCTGGGGTTCCAGAAAACCACATGATGGAGCTACCCTAGGTAACTGGGGCCCCTCAAATCCGGTGTACAACTAATTGCACGCCCCCAAGCAACCAGACACCTTCAACTCCGGCAAGGTGGATACGTCTACAACCCTGACCTCGCTTTTTGCAAACTGGACACCATCCCATTCAACCGTACTGTTCTCGACCGCTTTTCCGAAGTCCCCAACACAGACCATCACTGATCGCTCGGGACAGCCTTGCTAAGCCTATCACACAAAGCCAGTGAAAAGGTGGAACTGCCAGCAGGCATATGGACCATTCAAGAACCTGTGGATTTCAGAAGTAGCCCAACCTCCGACCCCAACCTCCCTCCAACCTGGACATTCTACACAGCCTGTGTCAACTCTTTATTAATATAGCAAAGAAGACCATTCCACGTGGCTTCCGTCGCAGTTATATCCCATCCTGGGATGAGGCAAATGTGTACTCTTTACATGACTTCCTGATTTCTGGAACCCGGGAAGAAACTTCATCCAAGGCTTCAGACCTGACAAACTGCTTGGACGGAAAACGCCCGCGAGCGCTGGGAGAACCGGTCCAAGGAACAGACTTCACCACTCCACAGGAAGGGTCTGGAAGAACTATAAACCGCCTCACCGGCATAGTTTCCAAACCATCGAAATGTCCCAGTGACTGCCAACTCATGTGCTGAGGCAACTCCTCGCAATATGGTCGTTTTCAAGAACTTGATTAGGATCACACTCGCTCTGTCAAAAAAGAGATCACCAAACTCCGTCGAGCCCCTGCGTGGACGGGTCACTTTCAACATCCTGCTCAATAGATGAGCTTACCTATGCTATTAGCCAACTAAAAAGTGGAAAGGCCCAGGGCCCTGATGAATATACCCTCAGAGTTCCTGTGCTTGCGGCCCACGATGTTAGAGTTCTACACATGTTGCTTACCAACCAGTCCCTACCCAAAGTATCGGGAGGAGAGCTAATATCATCACACTCCCCACAGCAAAAGCCTGTTGACAAGCCCAAGAACTACCGCCCAATTCACTACTGTGTGTCTCCTTCAAATTCCTGAGAGGCTGATCCTCGCCCGGCTGAGCCCGTCGTCGAACCCCGACTGCCTGACGACCCAAGCAGGATTTCAGCCGTGGCCGAGCCTGCCCACCAGATTGTAAAACTCAGAAATGATATTGAGGAAGCTTTGAAAAGCGCCGCAAGGCAGGCGTCATCATGATGGACCTTACTGCAGCGTATAACACAGTGTGGCACCAGGGCCTGACACTCAAGCCTTCTCCAGGACCATCGGATCGTCCCCCACCTTGTAAATTTCATATGTACAATGCTTGCAAACCGTAGCTTTATTCTCAAGACCAGGATTGGGCAGAGTAGTGTCTGCGTCGTTTGAGGAACTGTTTACCACAAGGATCTTATATGCGTCACTCTGCCTGTTCAACTTTGTATATCTGCCCCTCCTCCACTCGGACAGCAAATGGAGCAGAGTAGAAAGGACACTTACTACAGACTGGGGGGGGGGGCCCACCCCCTACTTTCAGCATATCTCCAAGACCTGGAGACTGAACGAGCGAACCCAAGACCACCGCTACTGCCTTCCACCCTAACACCCCAAATATGCTCATCGCCAGCTTCAAATCAACCTCAATGGAGCGCCTCTGCCATACAATCCTACACAACCTACTTGGGAGTGATTCTTGACCGGCGCTTACTTACCGGCATCACCTCGAGTCCGTATGAGCCAATGTATCTTCGAGAATAACCTCCTGTGCAGACTTGCTTGATCTTCATGGGGTGCCAGTCTAACGACCCTACGCACCACTGCCTTGGCTCGGGTCTACAGTGCTGCTGAATATGCCGCCACCATCATGGTGCAAACAGCTCTCACACAAGAAGCTGACACGGTAAACTCAACGAACCTGAGATGAACCATAACTGGCTGCCACCGCCCCACTCCATCTGAATTTCTACCATGTGCTTCAGGCATTGCACCTGCAGCACTAACGGGGGAGCCCCACTCCGCACAAACTAGTGAATAGGGGCCCTGCTGGACAACAGCACCTGCTGCATAGCCTGGCAAGAATCACACCAATGGGTAGACAGAGACTGCGCTTAGCACCTTCCTGTCCGAACCGCTGCTAACTCTCCATTTCCTCCCCTCAACACCAACAAATCTTACAGACATGGAATCGCCTGCTGGACTTCCCAAGAACCAGATCACTCTCTATTACACCTAAGACAGACTACCACCTGGCAAGCAATCTCCCACACAGGAATGTGTCACCTTGAACAGGAGTCGCACAGGAGTCGATCGTATCAACAGCAATATGCACTAATGGGGACTGCGGCCATCGACAGCCTAGCCTGCCAATGTGGCTCGACTCCATCACAGACTGCGGAATCACATTCTCATGAGTGCCTTACCTTTCGCCCGCCGGTGGATACAGATTCTCTCAAACCGACCAACCAATCAACAGTTGAGTTGGCTCCAAGTTTACAACACATTTAGCTGCTGCCTCATACGTAAGAAGAATAACACCATTGACAAAACTCTCACAATACCATTTAAATGGTAATTAATGGCAAAACAATTCATTTGGTGAAAATGATACCTTTCGTTGACAACCAATACAAAAGTAATGTAATGTCCTTCCGTGATGAAAAAGTGTCCGTCCTTCATGATTTTCAATTTCAATATTGGTGAAGAATATATTTAATTGATCGAAGTTTAAATTTCTGACCTGCTAAGGAATAAAACACTTTGTACATTCGTATTTGCCTCACGTTGGAAAAATTTGGCATCAGAATGCTAACAACCATGTAACAGAAATATTTCTGTAGAAATATTTGCAATATTTTTTGGGTTTTTCCTTAGAATGTTCAATCTATAATATTAAACAAAACCTTAGAACATTTGAAAGTAAACAACGAAGTCCAAATGTAATTATATTGAAAAATCCGTCTGTGATGTCTTTTTTAACACCTCCGTTACAAAATGACCCGATCCCACGGGTCCTCAGCCCTTGACCTAGTTTTTAAACCATGGCCAAGTACTTGAGATATTAGGGATAATCCTTAAAGGGATTTCAACACAAAAATCGGAAACTTAAATTCACCTTGATGCTACCCTAAGGGTGGGGCAAGGAACCTAGATTTCTCCCTGCAGTGGACGGGCAACGATTAATTTTCCCCCGAATCATGCGTATCCAGCATTTTGGAAACAATAATGTAGGATTTGGGGAACGTTTAATGTATCTCGCTTCGCTTGCCGGCTGACTCTTTTTTTTTTTAGTCGCAAAGGACGGCGTAAAAAAAAAAAAAAAGAAAAGCACTCTGCATCTGTAGTCATATCATCAAAACCCGGATTCTCCCTGCTCTCCTCTTCTCTTTCCTCTTCCTCCTTTTTCTTTGCCCCCTTTTTTTCTCCCTTACCTTCAAATTTCGCCCAAATTTTTTCCAAGGGCGCCTGAGTTGCCCACTTCGCCCACTCCGACTACCGCCACTGCTTTCCGTGCTGTACTTCGAAAGACAGACAATGCACCGTTAGTTTTTCCGATAACGTTAGGATAGAACGTAGGACCGAGTACTTTATAGTACTGGTAATAACTATTATGACCGGACTACCCTGCCTCTTCTTAGCATTAAATGTAAGCCTCGTTAGGTCCGATAGAGTTAAATCCGATGCGCGTTCACACTGCAATTTTATATCCGACACTAATACCGACCAATTTAGGTCCGGTAATAAGTGACTTAAATCCGACCGCATGTGGAGACGATTATAATAGGGTACAATAGGCGTGAGGGGGATTAGCGGTTTTTTTTAAAAATTCCATCGGACATAAGTCTGATTAAGATAATACACGTGTGGACGCAGCTATATTTATATTTTTCTTCTTGCGTATGAGGCAGCTGCTAAATATGTTGAAGTTGTTTGAGGCAGCTCACTCTTGAGTGGTTGGGGTTTGAGAAGTATATATCCACCGGTGGATGAAAGGTGGGGCACTCATTGAGAATGTGATCTGTAGTCTGTAATAGAGAGCCACATTGGCAGACTGGAGATGGTCGCAGCCCCCATCGGTGCATATTGCTGAATTGAAAGGACCGACACCTGTGCGAATCCTGTTCAAGGTGTCCCATTCCTTACGTGGAAGATTGCTACCAGGTGGAAGTTCTGTCATAGGTGTGATAGTTAATTGGTGTGGTCTTGGAGTATAGCCAGGCAGTGTCTGTAAGATGTTTGAATGGAGAGCTGGAGAGTTTAGCAGCGTGTCGACAGAAAGGTCAACGATGAGCGCCGTCTCGTCAAAGCTGGTGCGATTCTTTGACAGGGTTATGCAGCAGATGCTTGTTGTCCAAACGAGCCTTGTTCACCAGGTTCAGTTGTGTGTGTTTGGATGTTCTCTCCGAAGACTTCAGGTGCTATGCTGATGAAAAACATTCGAAATGTCGCAAGTGGAAGGAAAATTCGTATCCTAAAATTATCTCCTCCTGTCACTTCAAAGGAAGAGTGTTTGATTGATATTGCATGAATGCATTTAGGTTGATCCACTAAATTTAGGGGTGCGATGAAGCTCTGCGGGTACAACTAGTTAAACCGGCGTGTGTACTGATTATTTTAGGCTATATAGCGCTAGTCCCAATAATATGGACTTCACATGGCGTTTCTTTAACAGTATGCCTTTAAATTTCACTTCCTAAAAGAGTTGATGAAGATATTTACGACTATCCTGTTGTTGCTAACTCTCTAAGGAATACTTTCAAGGTGGAATCAGGTAATATTTATTCATTTGAAGAGTGAAAATTTGTGAAGAATGTGAGACAAAAAAATTGTCATATCAGTTACACACTATATTGGCATGACGACTCTGTTGATTAAGTTAATGGCATTATGATAATTGTACATATTTAGGTGTCATGCTCAGCAGGACTAATATGACGCATAAAATACATAACACTGAAAAATTTGTCCCTCTATATAAATAAAGATTCCTTTAAAAAGGAATCGCACGTTCATTCAGGAATGAATCATGTTTATTTTTGTTTTGTTTTATTATTTTTAAATTTTACAAGCAAAAATAAAGGACACATTTGCATAATTTTAGCCATATTTTGTTTTCATTTTATAGCTATATATTTGCTACTTTTTGTGTATTTGAAGTATTTCGTCAATTTAGGTTTTGTGTTTTGACTACTATCCAAGTATAATACAGGTCTTTTAGTACTCCTTCCAAAGTCAAAAGTTTATTTACAAAGCTGAAAAGGGGTGATTAGGCATACATATATGCATAAATGGGGACTAATTTGCATATAGCCATATTTTGTCTAAATTTTGTGTTATCACGACATCTTGTATTGAATTTAAACATGCTCAAGATCTTTCTCAAGCCAGGCTACATGTTATTGTTTATTTATGTTTTTTATGAAGCGTCGCCTTTAAAAAAAAGCAATGTCCGAAATAGATGTCATCATCGTCAAAGCACTTGAAACCAGTGCACCCAAAGCCGAACTACAAGACAACGGCGCCATGCACTTCGTTGCATGAAAAAAGTAGCTAAAATGGCATCATACACGTGTACCTCAGTAACCTTGCTTCTTCTTCTTATCGTGTCCAAACACAGTGATTCTCAAATATGATCCAGCCAGAGATGGGTACAACGTCTGGCTGCTTCACTGAATTCCGCAAGGTCCTTGTTTGTGCATTGTTGCTCCAACAGTGGGCAGACCAAGAGGTGTTCCATAGTCTGTGGTGCTGTTCCACAACCACATCTAGTGTCTTGATCTGCTTCCAGGTAGCCACACTTCTGCAAGGAAACTTTAGATCGGCCAGTTCTGGTTCTCAATCTGTTGAGGCATCGCCATTCAGTCCATGAGGAGTCAGCTCCAGGTGGAAGATGCTCACCAGGTTCAATACCAATAGATGTTACTTGGTTGAAAGCAAGTCTTTCTGTGCACAATGCGACTCTCTTATACTCCATAGAGACTGATTCAAGAGGTTGTACTTTGTTTAAGAAACTCTCTCTGGATTTAAGGCGGTTGGCAGCAGGTCTCTGTCCAGACATAGGGTGCTAGGGTGTTGGACGAAGACATCCTCTGATAAGCCAGCAGGAGGCATTTAATGCTGGATCAAGCTCCTTGGCATGGGTTGATCTTTCCCATACAGGACAGGCGTAACCTTGCTGCGGTGGAATGAATGCCAATTTACTTAGTGTAAAAACAGTTTTTCAGCCTAAAATGATATTTTATCTTGAACAGCAGTGACTGCGATGCACACTGCACGGCATGTTGTGGGGAATTTCCGGGCAAGCTACGCTTCTCACAGGAACCATGGAGTTAGTTGAGGCACTGCATATTGCACAACTTCAATGAGGGAGCGTCATCTCTGGATCCACCGATCGTCATTCTTACTCGCGGTGTATCGCTAATACAGCAAATATAACCGCCCATTTAATAGACGTAGCTAAATTAGGTTTTGATCGTTTCAATATAACAGATCAAAAAAGGACCAGTCACAGCACAGATGAAAGAGATTCTTGAAGAATTTAGTACATCCATTCAAGAAGGGCAAAGGGAAATCAAAGAAGCTATTGAAATGAAGTATCAAATAATGTCAGAGGAGTACAGAGAAACGAAAAAGAAAGTAATGGAACTGGAGGAAAGATTAGAACGTAAGTAGAAAGTTACCATTGAAAGTTGGGAATGTCTGACTGAAAAAAATACATTGGCCTGTATTTACAAAGAACGTAGTCCTGGCTCAAAGTTTTTTCCAGGCCTAAGTCTTACTATGAATGACCCCTAAATTTTGAAAATATGAAGTACAGAAAGACACTCACGGCTGAGAATTTACCTATTTAAAGTTGTTTCTCTTTCATATTATTTTTTTTAATTAATGGGTTCTTTCTAGATGGATTTAGTCTTGAACCAAGAGTTGAGGACTAAGTTCTTTTGTAAATACAGGCCTTTGTGATTAATTATATATTGGCCATTTTTGGTCCCCGCTAACTTTTGTTGGCGAATTGGAGACCATAGAAATGCTGGCCGTTCGTGTGTGTGCGCGTCCCACGCGATATCTTTGGAACTAAGCAAGTGTGGATATCCATCTTCGCAACATAGATGTATCTCAAGTAGGCGGTGGGTGGGATACAAAGTGGGTCATGTGGCATGGGTCAAAGGTCAAATGTGGTCAAAAATTGAGCTAAATAGCTATAATAAACATTGTCAACACGATATCTTTTGATTGGAGCGAGTATGGGTGTCCATCTTCGCACCATAGATGTCACTCAAGTAGGCGGTGGATGAGTTCGGAGGAGGGTCATGTAGCATTGGTCAAAGGTCAAATGCGGTCAAAAATAGGAAAAAAATGAGTTAAATTGCTATAAACCTTACAGGATGATGACATTTGGTGGGTGTGGTCAACATTCAGTGCCGAAACTTTTGAAGGTCATTTGAAGGTCATGCGGGGTCATTCAAGGTCAAATCACTAAACATGTAGTAGGAGGATGAAAATTGGTGGGTGTGGTCAACATTCAGTGCCAAACATTTTGACGGTCATTTCAAGGTCATGCGGGGTCATCCAAGGTCAAATCACTAAACATGTGGTAGGGGATGAAAATTGGTGGGTGTGGTTAACATTCAGTGCCGAAAATGTTGGAGGTCATTTCAAGGTCGTGCGGGGAAATTCAAGGTCAAATTATGTGCAAAAATGTGCCCCATTTTGTTTGACCAATATTAATTTTACAAAGTACTCTATGGAGCTTACGAAATCTTGTTTTTAACACTCACATGAAAATGGTTTGAAATATCGGCCTGAAACAGATGGGGTTTGAGGTGAAAGCCATTCTTTGAAATTGGAAGCATTATATACTTAAATCGCCCCCCCCCCTCCTCTGAACAGTTATTAGAGGGGAGTACCACGCTTGGGTTTGGTTAACATAAATGTACTGAGCCGATGGGAGCGGCCATGCCAAGTATGCGATGGAATATTACAATTTTTTTTTTTTTTTTTTTTTTTTTTTTTTTTTTTTTTTTTTTTTTTTTTTTTTTTTTTTTTTTTTTTTTTTTTTTTTTTAGTTTTAAAAATCGAGACTATATTCTAAGTGATCGGTTCAAGAATTCGAAATATCCAAAACAATTATAATGGTAAAAATAATGTACTAACTAAAGAATGTCCTTATTGAATTATACTTATTCTAATAATGTCCACTCTGACGTCGCAACATAAATCCAGAAGTAAAAGAAGCGTTGCAATTCAACGATGATATGTCCTCACAGCAAAGAATCCAAAAAGGAGTCTCGCACAATATAATATGTTCCAGGATAATAAATCCGAGGGAATCGTCTTCAGTAATTATATTTCCTTTTTCTGAACAGTCCTAAGGATAACATTGTCTAGTATTTCAAGTATTTCAAGACGATACGGTTCTTTAGGTCCCTTGACGAGACATATAATCCGCAGTATAACAATACAGATATTTCCATAAAGTCTATCTTGTCGCAAATGTTCATTTTTAGACCACAAACTGGAATCCTTTTGAAGCTAACAAACCTATAATCTGAGAGTGGACGCAATTGACCGGCATTCAACTTATCGGCCCGCACCTCGAGTCCGGATAAACCCAAGGTATCTTCGAGGAATAACGTCCTGTGTCGACTTGCTGGATCCTCATGGGGTGCCAGCCCAACGACTCTACGCACCACCGCCTTGGCCTGGAGCAGCCTGTCTAACAGCGTGCGAAATGCAGGTGGGCCCAGCATGGTGAACAGCTCTCCCAACAAGAGCTGGACAAAAAGTACTCAACGAGCCAAACATTGAAAAGAACCCATTACTAGTTGCCTCCGTCCCACTCCATCTGAGTTTCTACTGGTGCTTTCAGGCATTGTACCTGAAGTGCTTCGGAGAGAACACTGCAATTTTTTCACATCAACCAGTTTTACAGATTTTTGGTGATTTCATGCATCAAAATGTTCAATAGTACTGTTTTAAATGTTAATCAGTCACTAGTATCGAGTATGGCCACTCCTGGTATATTCACGTCAGTGCGTCCAAACGTCGCGGCATCCGTGATCCACAGGTTGTTTCTTATGTCCATAGCAAGAACGTCCCACTCATCGATCATAGCATGACAACTCTGTAGATTTTTTTTGAGAAATACTGTCCCTGTCTTGATGACCTCGCCTAAGTATACCATTTGCATGGCTCGGTAGGGTTCATATATCGAGCAAGAGGCCTGGTATCTGCTCCACCCCCCCCAATGCTCAAGAAATTGTCCGTCAACTACAAGCTGAGGTCCTGTGCGGCGTGGCGTTTTCGTCTTGCAGACGAAAATTGTTTCATAAACCCTTCTTGTATGTAGCAAGCAGTGGGGGGGGGTTTTCCAGACTGTCCACGAACGGCGTTCATGTTATTCCATCTGGCAACATCAGTGACTTTTTCCTTTCCTCCCATGAATACCGGCCCATCCAGTCCTGAATACAGTCAATCGCGGAGGTTCTCACCACGTACTCGACGAACGATTGTCTTCCAGCTTTGATGGTTTAAGGATGTAGCGGCTCTCGTCCATTAAAGACAACATGTCGCCCGTGTCCGAGCTGCAATCCTTTCGATGCTCTCTAGCCCAGCGAAGTCGACAAACTAGGTGGTACGGTTGGCGTAGCTTTTTTTGGTAATTCGTCTTGCCTCGGTAACCATGTTGAAGCAATCTTCGATTTACAGTTTGGGCGGGAAACGTTGAGTCCATAGTGTCTTCTCCCCAACGCCGAAGATTAAGCAGTCGGCGATCATCTCGTCTGTTAGTCAGTCGTGGTCGTCCTGACGATTTTCGTGGCCTCAACTGACCATCGCTTCTCGAGTCTGAGACTTTTACAGACCATACTCTGCAATATCTAGAGGAAATCAGCGACTCTTTGGCTTCTTTTGTCACCCTTCCCCGCCAGAGTGCAAGCAATCTTCGGCGTATTGAAAATCCGTGGGACGAGGCATAACCTAGGGAACCTCTGTGTCAGTTTTTTGTTAAGTAACAACCAACTCTGAAAAACGTTGGCTCGTTGCATACCTGCTTGGACTTGGGAAAAGACGATCAGCAGACTCCCACTAAAAAGTCATAATTACGTAATTCAAAATTGCATGTTCACTTCACCTGGGTAGTGGGGACTCATTATGTATCATCCGCCTACTCTATATGATTACTGAGGCCGTTGCAAATATAAATACGTTTTATTCCCAACTTTATGAGCACCATATTATAGGACCATTCGAATTAATTACCCCACCATTGAATCCAGGGGAGAGGCTCTAGTGGCACGAGCCACATGATAATTGCTGCTAAAACTATGGAATTAGGATCTTTTTATATTAAAGCTTTCATTCCGAGTTTGTTAGGTGTTTTCTCTTACATAGTGACGCCCATAATTTTATATCACATCTGGGCAGGCGGGTTTTATAAAGGTTTTATACTGCCTTCAACTGATGTAAAGCATGTAAAATGAAATCATGATCAGATAGAACCTTGTCCCCCTATCATCGTATATATATCTTTTTTGTTTTACTTTGGCCATTATTGTGGGTGTGTTGTGGCTTGTAGGATTTGGGACCCATACGCCACATTCATTGCCATGCCATTGGAATGGACAAATGAGTTTTTACTGGTAACTTAATAATATGCAACCCTTCGTGATTTTTTCAACATGTGTAAAGAAAACATTTCGCAGGTTTTAATCCACATCCAAAGACCTGAAATTCACCGCCGATTCGTTTGGGGTTAAAAGCTTATATTGTAGGGCTGCTTTTAAAGGTATTTGTTCCGATCGCCTTTTGGACCACCCTGTATTTTCCCGAAGGTAGTATCGATTTTGAATTCAGATGATATGCCTATTTTTTTCTGATTGTCGTCCTGAAATTTGAAAGCCCGCAATCCATTTCAATTCTTGCACGATCAATAACATAAAAAAAAAACCGCCGTTTTAAATTGGTTAACCATCACTATAGCATTAAGCACAGTATTGAATAGGGAGCTTTGCACATTCATTATTGCGGTCTACCATCAAAACGCAAGTTTGTTTCGCACGGGTACTTGATAGGATTAATGTGCAAGTGCCAGGCCTCATATCAAGTATATAGCCCAACAATACACATAAATCGGAAACAAGTAACACCTTTCAAAGTTGCGTCCATCACTTTGTATAACCCAACTATCAAATTTGGTATTAAATTTTTTAAGCATAAGTCTTACGCCATTGCATTTCTTGCAAACTAGCATTCTAATCATTTGCTTTGGCACCAAACCTAGAAATCAACATTCTTTCATTCAGTGCAAAATAATTTTTTTTATTTTCATCATTTGTCTTTTTTCAAATTAAGACTCCCCTCCAAAAACACGGTTGGTTTTACCCGTTATAATGGTTCTTTTTCTTTTTTGTTTACTACTTTTGTAATGTTCCATGTGATGTTGATCCAAGATCCACGTCAGAACTTTATGAACCTTTCTATAATAGGTACCGTTTAAAAAAAAAATTATTCTATACTCTCATTTGAGCTTTTGAGATTGAAACACAGAATCGGGCTTCTCAATTTAAATCTAAAAATCTTCAAGAAACCGAAATTAAGCCTTCCCTTGTTTTATAATACTTTTCGAAACACGGCGGGTAATGGACAGTACCCCTGAGGCATACCAACCGGCAGAGAATGCAGGGGGTCTTCAGATTGTGGTTATGCAAGGGGGAAGCCGGGCAGATCTAACTATTAAACCCACCCGCCCTCCCGTGGAAGTGCCCGAGACATGGAGAACGACAAACAGCAGTGAACCTGCCAACCAGCCATGTCCTGCCTGTCCTCACAAAACAGGGTCGCGGTCGCCACCGAGGTTGTAATACAAAAGCCACACATTTCTGGTCCGTATTTGGTTGGTAACTTTGTACATTGCACATATTAGGGTGGCCACATTATCGAACTTGCTCTTAGTGGTTATCCTACCATATATTTACCTTTTTGTCATTATTATGATGTGAAATAAACTGAAACTGAGTACCGCCGCACATAAACTTAACTGGACCGACGTCCACAAGAACCATACCAACAGCACATAACAAGTGCCGCGAGAATTTGCTTACAATTTTACATAGACCAAATTGTACCGAGAATCAGCTTCATGTTGAGTTCACTCACATACCTTGGGGTGCGTCCCCGGATTTTAGGGACATAAATTTGTTATATCATCACCTGTTTGAAATGCATTCAATAATAATTATAGCTCTGTTATATCATCTTATTTCACGAGAAAGTAAATATGGCAAGCCTGTCCAATCGTACCAACTCCTCCGGTGCCCTATTCAAGTTTCTGCATTACCCGATATACATACACTCAACCGCAGGTAAACAGGCAACCGTTCGTTAAATTTTTCAATGACATTTAATATCATTTTCAAGCAGCCATTTACTTGCTGGCTAAAAATCTCCATACGTTTGCAGAAAAGTTTAATAGACGTATTCCTTTATTTTTTTTCCTTCGAAAGTGACCACCCTAACTACACGCCATAACTTCCCAAACCCTTATAATACTCTAATATACATATTAGTGTGTCTCATTTCTTTCTGCTAATGCCATATTATTTTTCTACCACCCCAATTGCCATTTTCCCTGCTTTTCATCTTTTGACCACATTTTGATGCTCCTAACGTGTTGATCTGTAGTCGTAGCTCCCCCGCCTTCTTTCTTGTGCTTTTTGGACCAATGCCTAAAGTGAGGTTTTAATGATCCATAAACCTAAATTTCACAAATTCCCCTACTAGCGTGGAAAACTACAGTTAGCGTTGAGCCTCATTCTGGTAACCATACCCCGTTCGAGCTTGCTTTACAAATTTGATCTATCGGCAAGTTAGCTGGCCAACGAAATTGCAATAATGATTACATGCCTCATCCCTTCTTGAGTGTCTGGATACGCCTTTGCCCAGAGGGTGATGTAGATTCAAGAGCCTAGCTCATAGACACTTCTAGCTACAAAATGCAGAATCCCTGGGCCCCACACATTGTCACTTGTAACTCTAACGTGCAATTTTAGCAAGGTCAAAGGTGAGAGCGCCAATTAAACAAAATAATCACTCTAACAAACTCGATCGACTTGTTACCTGGGAGTTAGGGCCTGCCCTCGTTTATGCACGACACGAATCTAACCCTGGTCTTTATTATTTTCCTGACCATTGTTTGATTTGTTTTTTGGGGCCCCTCCTCGTTCCTTCCCTGCCTTTCAGCCTTGAAACAAGGACCATTTTGAGGCCAAAAACTGTATACTCTGGCTTTGCGATAATATTTTTAACCCCGTAAGAAAAGCCACCCCGATATCTCCAATAGCTCCATATTACTTACGGGTTTTTATTATATATAGTGGAAAGGCGTGGAATAGGTGAACAAATCTTAGTGTGCGATGTGTCACTTCTATTCTGTGGCCTCAAGCAGGAGATTGGTACAAGGGTTTTCAGGTATTCTCAATCCAACAAACCACCGGAACAAAAAAATTGATCAAATCAAACGCTTTGCCGACCATCTATGGGTTTTAAAATGGCAGACCTGAAATGTAGGTAATTGTCATCATCTCGACCTGTGAGTGATGATGGTAAAATTGTACATGAGCAAGCATCCCCCATAATCTTATTAAAAACAGGTTTTCATGGCATGGATCAAAGGTGATACCATTCGAGTATATTTCCCAAGATTTCCAGTTCGGAGACAGAATATATAGGAGGGCCGCATTTTGTTTTTTTTTACCTCTCCAAAAAAACATCAATAGCAGAATGATTACACCGCATAATCACTAGTGATATGATCTCCGAGTATATTTGTTTTAACAGCGGGAGCCAAAATTGTTATCTGAGGGAAATTCCCCTTTCCCTCCAAACTTTTAGTATTACGTCCATCACGAATCTACAAAAAGTATGCAAAAAGCAAACAATATACTATTTGAATAACTCAAACAGCTCATTTCCACAACTCAAATTTTCTGTCTGCAGTTTTCCCTTGTTCTATTCTTGCACAAATCATGACGCACTGAAACCCAGAGAGTGTCCCTACCAATTTTCCACTTATAGTTCAACTATTCAAGTTTATAAAAAAAAACAAAAAAAATCAAAAAGTTGGTTTTAAAAAATTGTGGACTGGTTTGTCGTGTACTTTTGTATACAAAATATGCATTTTGTTTTTCAAACTAGGGCTAGCAAACACACTTAATGTCAAAGGTATCTCAAACACGATGGTCTCAACTACAGCAAACGGTGTCAATGCAGAGAAACATTGTCAAAACAAGTAACGATCTCAACTACTGAAAGGTGTCAGTGCTGAGAGAATATTTCAAAACACCATAATGGTCTCAGCTACAGAAAAAGTGTCATCATAGAAAACGTCAAAATCTAAAAGTTCTCAACTACCGAAAAGGTGTCAAAGTCCAATAAACGTGTCAAAACGACGTAAAGATCTCAAGAAAAATTTGTCATGCAGAGAAACATACAAAAATACGTTCCGTGACTACGCGGCCGTCAATTTATAGAACAGGGTTCAAATGCGAGAAACATGTGAATACACATAAATGTCTCCACTACCGAAAAGGTGTGAAATGTAGACAAACGATGTAAAAAGCCATGTAAACGGGCTGCCTATAGGAAAAGGTAATGAAATGCCGAGAAAGCATGTCAAAACACTGCCGATCTAACCATATGACAAGGTTGAATGCGAGAACATCAAAACATGTAACTGTCTGAACTATGGAAAAATTGTGAATGCCGAGAAAATTCAAAAACACATAATGGTCGACTATAGGAATGGGTGTGAGTGCGAGAACATCAAAACACGTAACGTCTGAACTAATGGAAAAGGTTGTGCAAATTCAGAGAAATGTCAGAAACCTTAGTCCCAACTACAAACTGCAGAGAGAGATTGAAAATAAGTCAATTTATTTTGTTTATATTTTTATTATCTTTTATTTTTATTAATTTATTTTTGAATTTAAATTTATTTTATTTTTATTTATTTTGGTCATGTATTTTATTAATTTCGTAATTTTTTATTTGTTTTATTTTTATTTATACCTTTATTTTTATTTACTTATTACATTTATATTAATAATATTTTTAGTTTTTTTGTTTTTTTGTTTAAAGTGTTTTTTGATGGGGACTCATCGATTTTCTTTATCATTTTGGGGAGGTTTTCCCATGTAATTTGTTGATATGCGACTGGAAAATTACAAATAATACATACGGACCTATAATTATACCCATACCTATGGGAAAGTGACACGGCAGTCGCTGACTTTGATTTTTGGTGTTTGCAGGCAACTTTAACTTTTTTGAGATCATCCCCCCGCCCCCCGGTCAGTACCCAGGGAGGACCCTGGGGAATGAATTCACATCTTAGTAGGGGCTTGTGCTCTCCACACAACTAAGTTTGGCTACTCCCATTTATCTAGAAAGATGATACAGCCAAATAAATAATAAATACAATTTCAACCAATTATAAAATAATAAATGAATAAAAATAAAAAAAACAATTTTACAAGACTTTTCACAGCTTCACAGCCCGCGGGTTATTTATAATCCATTCGTATTTCGTATTTTGACAAATGGACGATGTGTATCCAGCTCAATCTAATGGATAGCGCCAGTGCTCGCCTTGACAAAGGACTGCTTGAGACCTTATCGTGTTTTGATATATTTCTCTGCACTTGACACCGTCTTTTCTAGTCCAATAATTGTATGATTGACCCCCACACAATTGCAACAGAAACAATTTTGGTGTTAAACTCTGAAATAGACCGTGTCGTTCGGTTATTTCACATCTTTCTCTGCATTTGATAACCCCATGGGGTGACATCCTTTTCTGTCGTTGGACGAGCCATTACGTGTATTTTCACATCTCTTTCTTTGCATTTACAATCTTTTGTCGGTATTTGAGACATTGCGTGTTTTTTTGATATTTCTCGCTCTGCATTTCACCTTTTCTGAATTGAGAGCGGTCGTGTTATTTGACCATCTTTTCCTGCATTAGACACCCTTTTCTGTATCTGAGACCTTGACGTGATCTTTACATCTTTCTCTGCTTTGGGTCATTTTTTTCTGTAGTTGAAACGTTACGTGTTTTTTTTGACATGTTCTTTGCATTGACACCTTTGTCTGCCTTCGCGACCTTACGTGTTTTGACGTTTGAGCCCCTTTACGTTCATTATTATTTGACGTCTTTGGTAATTTAGACCTTAATTTAATTGAGATACTTTTGACCTTTGACTGTTCTCTGCATTTGACACCTTTTTCTGTAGTTGAGACCTTTCATATTATTTGAGTCTTTCTTTGTATTTGAGACCTTGTTTAGTCTTTGGGATAGCTTGACAGCAATAGCCGCCCATACACGCTGGGAACCCTATCACCGTCAACATACCATGCGACAATAATCGACAAATCAGCGGTTACAGTGGTTTGCTGCTATAAAACCGCAACATTATTGTCTGATTATTGCAAACAGTGATAAGAGCGCAAAATGAGAGCATTTTTAAAACCTAAACCAATCACAACAGTTAACCGTTTTTGATTATTGACCTTGATAGGCTGATATTTGTCAAAAATACATTTTTTTTGCTATTTTCCACCATGCATTATTCCAGACGGATATGTTCTCACTGCCTCTACACATGGATAGCGGGTCTAGTCGTCGAGTGTCACAACTTGACGTTGTTTTTCTAACACGTGGTTAGATTGGCCGGGAAACAATGCAACACCTTGTCAAGTTAAAAGGAATTCTTTTGTATAACAATAGAACAATCTGCGTGGAAATTGTACACCAGCAGATGTTCTTATTGTTCCCCCCATATACCACAGGGAGAAAAGGTTCAACTTCAAGTGCGTGATATTACTTCTGCGCCTTTAGGATGTTCGTATTGACCTTTTCCCCCTTCGGAGAGTCCGTGGAGGTGCCTATTCATTTGCCAATCAATCAGCGGTCTGGAAGCATTCTTAACCACTAGAATAGTGAGAAATTTGTTGGCGATACATGATTTAATGGTAGCGTTTCATATTCGAAGTCCCATTGGATGCAAATGAGGTATTACAACTGAATTCCGTCATGCGCTGTTTGGACGTTTGTGCAGTAGCGCTTGACCGAACATGATCAATGACCTCATTTACATCAATGGGACCCTTCAATTGAAACGTTACCATTTAAATAATATTCAATTAGATAGACCTTCACCGAATAAAGGCAGGCTCATGGGTATATACAAAAGATTACATGTTAAAATATCAAACCAATGTTATTAATTGACCGTGGCTAATAAAGAATGATGCCTGTAATACATAGCAGTTAACTACGAAGAATTTCGCGCCCGGAGTCCCCCTAAAGAGGAAATAGTGCACAATAGAAGATGGACCCCGGGGAGATAGGCTTTAAAAGAGACAAATCTAATGCTGCTTTTGGGCAATCATTGAGGCTTTTGTAAAGGTAGTGCCACCCAATTTGAAAGATTATTCACAGATATGCCCCGCATTGTAATCTTCACACTAGCCGTCATATTGAAAATCATATTGCCACTAAAGGAAGCAGTTCCTCAACTTTATCAACATTTTGGTTACAAAGCCATAGCCCAGCAAAGGCTAACCGTGAACACATGGACGCACTATCCAAAACCAAGATTTAACTCAGCTACCATAGCAACAACACGTCTTGCCTATTCCAATAAAATATAAATATCTAGAAGACATATTCCTCGTTATTTTTGTAATCTCTATTCAATTTAATAGTTTGTTTTCTTTAAAACAAGAACAAAATCAGATTGTTTCCCGTGTCAACAAGGCCTGAAAAACCCCACAGATGCATACATACAACACAACCACAAAAGAAGGTCCGTTCGTGAATGCCAGACCCTGGTAGTGCTCTTTAGCAGCCCTGCAAGTTCCAAGGTATGCGCTCAAATATAAAATGCTATTTCCCCACTTCTACCCCTCTAGACGTCTGGTGCTCTTTAACAAAGTATCAAGGCTCATGCTCAAATATAAATGCATCCACTCTACCGCTAGACGTCTGGGTGCCTTTTAGGCAAGTTCAAGGTCTAATGCGCCTCCAATATAAAATGCTATTTTCCACTTCTACCTCAGAAGTCTGTCTTTTAGCAAGTTCAAGGCTATGCGCTCAAATATAAAATGCTATTTCCACTTTCTACCTCCAGACGTCTGGTGGCTCTTTAGCAAGTTCAAGGCATGCGCTCAAATATAAAATTCATTTTCCACTTCTACCCCAACCGTCTGGTGCTCATTAGCAAGTTAGGCTATGCGCTCCAAATATAAAATGCTAGATTTCACTTCTTAACCTCTAGACGTCCTGGTGCTCTTTAGAGCAAGTTTAAAGTCTATGCGGCTCAAATAATAAAATCTTATTTCCACTTAACCTCCTCCATACGCTGGTGCTCTTTTAGCAAGTTCAAGGCTATGCGCTCAAAATAAAATGCGATGTCCCACTTCTACCCCCAACCTCCAGACGTCTGGTGCAGTCTTTAGCAGTTCAAGGCTATTGCGGCTCAATATAAAATGCCCTATTCTTTCCACTTCTACTCTAGCCTCCCTGGGCTCTTTTAAGCAAGTTAAAGGCTATCGTCAAATATAACTGCTATTTCCACTTCTCCTCCAGACGTCTGTGGTCTTAGCAGTTCAAGGCTTAATGCCGCTACAATATAAAAATGCATTTCCTCCAACTTCTAACCTCCAGACGTCTGGGCTCCTATAGCAGTTCAAGGCTAAATTGCCGCTCAAATTAAAATGCTATTTTCCATCTTCTTAGCCCTCTAGGAACGTTCTGGTGCTCTTTAGTCAATTTCAACAAGCTTATGCTCTCAAATATCAAATGCTATTTCCACTTCTACCTCTAGACGTCCTTGGTGCTCTTTAGCAAGTTAAATAAAGGCTATGCGCTCAAATATAAATGCATTCCACTTCTCCCTCAACGTCTGGTGCTCTTTAGGTAGCAAGTTCAAGGCTATGCCGTCTTCAAATATAACATGCTTTTTTTTTCCACTTCTACCATCAGACGTCCCTGGTGCTCTTTAGCAAGTTCAAGGCTATGCGCTCAAATATACAATGTTATTTCCACTTGCTACATTCTAGACGTCTGGTGCTCTATAGCAGTTAAAAGGCATGCGCCCTCAATATACAATGCTATTACACTTCTCACCTCCAAGACTCCTGGTGCTCTTTAGCAAGTCAAGGCTAGACGCTCAAATTACAAATGCTATTTCCACTTCTACCTCTAGACGTCTGTTGCCTCCTTTAGCAAGTTCAAGGCTATGCCCTCAAATATAAAATGTATTTCCACTTCTATCCTCTAGACGTCTGGTTCTCTTTGCAATTTTCCAGGCTATTGCGCTCAAATATAAATGTTTATTATCCCACCATCACTTCTACCTCTAAGACGCGGTCCTGGTGCGCTTTAGCAAGTTCAAGGCATTCGCTCAAATTAAATGCTTTTCCACTTCTAACTACTACTCTATACTTGTCTGGTCTCTTTGCAAGTTCAAGGCTAATGCGCTCAAATATAATGTTAATTCCACTTCTACTCCAGCGTCTGGTGGCTCTTTAGCAAGTTCAAGGCTATGCGCTCAAATAATACATGCCTATTTACACTTCTACCTCTAAGAAAACCGTCTGGGCGCTTTAGCACGTGGCACACAAGGCTATGCGCTCAAATATCAAATTTATTTCCCACTCACATCCAGACGTCTGGTGATCTTTAGCAGTTCAAGGGCTATGCCCGCTCACTTATAAAAATGCTATTTTCCACTTGTATACTACCTCTAGACTCTGGTGATCTTGAGCAAGTTCAAGGCTATGCTCACAAATAATAAAATGCTATTTCCACTTCTGAACTTTCTGCCCTAGAACGTCTGGTGCCTCTTTAAGAATAAGTTCAAGGCTATGCCCTCAAATATAAATGTTTTTCCCACGTCTACCTCTAGACGTCTGGTGCTCTTTAAAGCACGTTCACGGCTATGGCTCAAATTAAAATCCTATTATCCACCACTTCTAAAAACCTCTAGACGTTGGTGCGTCTTTAGCAAGTTCATGCTATGCGCTCAATATAAGAATGCTATATTTCCAACTTTACCTCTAGACGTCTGGTGCTCGTTTGAGCAAGTTCAATGCTATGCTCTCAAATTTTAAATAAATGTTTTATTTCCACTTCGAACCCCCAACACGGATCTAACCTCCATACGTCTTGGTGCTCTTGTAGCAGTTTTCAAGGCTAGAGAATTTGCGCTCAATATAAAATGCATTTCCACCACTTCTAGAACCTCTAGACGTCTGGTGCTCTTAAAGCAGTTCAAGGCTATGCGCTCAAATATAAAATGCTATTTCAACTTTCCCTACCTCCTAACTCTGGTGCTCTTTCGCAAGTTCAACAAGGCTATGCGCTCAAATATAAATTGTTATTTCCACTTCTAAAAAAATCCTCCAGACGTTCCGGTGCTCTTTAGCAAGTTCAAGGCATGCGCTCCAATATAAAATGCTATTTCCACTTCTACCTCTAGAAAGACGTCTGTGCGCTTTAGCAAGTTCAAGGGCTAATGCTCTCCAATAAAATGTTATTTCCCACTTCTATCTTAGACGTTTTAGGCATAAATGGTACTTTTTGATATCTTCGCCTCAGGGGTCATCACCTGCGTTCACGTAAAATGAGTTAAAGCGTCTTGCACATGAAGGGATAGCCGTCACGAAATGTTCCAATAGTTCTTGCATAATAGGCGTTATGGGTTCAGGTTAAAAGGTCCTGTATGTAAAGTTATTTACAAACCTGCTCTTGAACCGAAGTGGAATGGATCTTCACCCAAAGTTGCTCGGATTGATCTTAGGGAGGTGGGTCAGAATATCACATTGTGAAGAGGTCCCAGGGAGCATTCTGGGGTCATTTTAGGTCCATTAAAATGTAAAAATGCTAAAAGGTGCAAGAAAATCTATTTCTATTCTAACAAAATGTAAGTTTGAGGATGTGAATGAATAATATTTTACGTAGCTTCAATTTTTTAAATTGCGTTTTCATTACAACACATTTTAATACTATTTTAATCCAGATATTTTGCATGGAAACAATTAACAATTTGTTTTATGTAGTTGAGTAGATTTCATACAAGCCGTTGCAGAAGATCGTTAAACAATCCTACTACAAAATTGCCTCTGCCCAAGAGCACGTTTCTCCGTGAAACCGGTAAAATATGTAGACCTTTATCGCGGTATCTGTACCAAGCTAACCAAAGATTATGAATAATGGAGCCGAACCCATCAGGTCGTCTAATTCTTATCAAGATCTTTTCATCACTGATCGCAGGAGTCATGATATTTGTATTAAGCAAGGAAATTCCGGGCCAAGGTAAATCCACATTTTGCGCTAAGATTGCCTTTGACTGGTCCATCAATGATTCCGTCCTTCGCCTTCTACAGGCATACGCCTCCTCTTCATTCTCCAGTTAGGGTTGATAGACCACACAAGCAATATCGAAGATTCTATTGTTCTCAGCTGCTGTTCTAAGAATAGTAAAATTGAACCGGAAATAAGCTAGGGGACACGGGTAATCCGCGTTTTAGGCAAACTGTTGTTGTGGGCTGATGATTAACGAGTCTCCTCCAGGTTTATTGGAACCAGTAGACAAAGGGAATTTAGTAAATATCATTAAGTACGAAGACGACTTAAGAAAGAAATGCCGTGTACTTGTTACAACAAGACCTCTTTGCGAGACCCGGAGCTCACCAAAAATCCAAGCGTACGACAAGCGTTTAGAGCTCCAAAAGATGAAGAAATCCGATGTAAAGTCATACGTACAGAAATTGTTTGGCTATAACAAGGATGATTACATGACCATAGCATTAGGCAAGCGTTTGGAGAGATATGTCGACGATAACAACCTCCTTGTGGATACCTCTACCCCATTGATAGTATTACTGATCTGTTGGTATTGGGTTGAAACTGATGGAAAGAAAGCGATTCCAGAGAGAATCGGTGAGCTGTATGACGAAATTATAACCCTGATGTACAGAAGCCAACCTCATCCTATACTGGCCAAGGTGGGTGCTATTTTGTTGGTTACAACGGTACCACAGTTATCCTTATTTCAAAACCCGGGCCATTTTCTTTCCAGATCCTGAAATCTGTTTGAAATCTAGAAATTAGCATTGAATTGGGGAAACCAAGCTTCCTGTTAGAATTCCAGTATTTTAAGTGTAAAACGAAAACAAAAATACTCCAACCTTAAAACTCAGGACGAAGAAAACGTTTTGAAGGTTAGATTGAATTGTTTTAAAATAGTGTTTTCCAAGTCTTCCATACCTTTCAAATTATTGTAACACGTTTAAAATATTAGGTGGAAATTATTTTTAAAATCATATGTGTTTGCTGGAACCATACGCTATAGATTAAGCTTCTGTTCCAAATTAATTCCTTTATTTACCATCTTGCAATTTTAAATAAGGGGAAATTGGAAAGGACCTCTAGCCCTTTCAATTCTTCTTCTTATCGTATCCAAACACAGTAGTTCTCAAATATGATCCATCCAGAAATGGTTACAATGTCCAGGTAGCCCCACTTCTGCAATGAAACCTTGGATCGGCCAATTCTGGTATTATGTTGAGACATCGCCATTCAGCCCATGAGGAGCCAGGTCCAGGTGGAAGATGCTCATCAGGTTCAATATCAATAACTCTCTGAAACTCTTAACAATAGTTATTATAGTCTGATATAACACTATTTAAGTATTTTTTAGTTTCTGAAATATCGCAAAATATCTGACATTTATCATTCAACCAAAAATGACGGACGCTCTTTTTCTGTGGACCTAGCTTTCCCGTGACCGCAAGAAGAAATACATTAAAAAAGAAATACATAAAAGTTGGAAGTTAGTAATAAACTTAATCCGGAATTTGCTCTACCTAGACATGTCTGACTATTTTAAATGCCCTAAATCATCAGTGCTCCAAAATTTTATTTAAACAACAAAGCAGGGGGAAACAAGATCAAGACCCATTGAATGCAGAGGGACGTTGACCTTCTGTTCCCCCTACATCGGAAAATAAGCATTGAAGACTCACGGCTAGTCCCTTATTTTAATCCTATAACCTCCAACCAATAATTTGCACCATGTTTTATCCATCGAGCAACTTTAAAAATTTTGACCCCGGCCAACTGACGGAAGTTGACCCTTATTATGCTTTTGCTGTTTTTAGCTATAACTCTGAAACTTTCGGCTGTAATACAGTACATATTACAAACGATACCTTTTCTGATTCCTTATGGTTAGACACATAACGTGGTGTACTTTTCAACATGATTAGATCAATTTAAAAAATTGACCCCTGTCAATCTTTGTCTGGGCCCCTCTCCTCAGGACCATTGAGCACTTAATAATCACGTTTCAGGGGTTCCTGTCAGGCTTTAAAGTTGCGTGTTTCCGATCGTGTTTGGGACCCCCCTGATTTACCCGGAATAGTAATCGATTTTGATATAGATGAAAGGCCATATTTTTCTCAGTTGTCGTCCTGAAATTTGAGCCCTCAAATCCATTTCATTCCCAAGATATAAACAAAAAAAAGCCGTTTTTAAGTGGGTTACCCATCAATATTAGCACAGTATTAAATAGGGCTTTGCACATGCATGTATTGCGTGTCCATCAAAACCGCCAAGTTGTTTCCAACGGTACTTGACGGGGTGTATGTGCAGTGCCAAACTCTCATATCAAGTATAGAACACAATACACATAACCGGACAATCACCTTTTAACATATTTAATTGAAGAAAACAACGGGAATGCCAAAATTAGCCACATCGTAAAACCTAGTAGAGTTAAACTCAAATGTCATGTTTTTCCTTTATCATGTTCATTTTACATTGAAATACTATATTTTTCCTTATCCAACAACGGTATAAACCCAGGTCACAGCTTCGCGCTGTCGCCGTTGCCTGGTTTTTAAAAAGTTTTTGACTCGCGCTGTCGCCGTTTTGCTGAAGTTTGAAAAGTTTGCTTCCGCGGCGGAATAAATGTGGTAGGGTATTCTAAGTTTAGCCGAAAAGCCTTGCTCAATTTGTTTAGGATAATTTATCTGTCCTAATGTTGTGATCAGCAACATAGAAAGCAATTTCCCCTTGACTACTTAGGAATGAGGGGGGAAGATTTTGGTACAGGGTAAAAATTTAAAATGAGTCATGGGCTAATTCCTGACTGATATATTCTTCTGTCACTCTGATTAAGCAAATATATAATGCCTTATCTTGTGACTTTAGTGTTTTGCTTTGACATTTTAACTACGTATCAGGATCGTTCATTGCCAACTTTAGCCGTGGTTATTTGCGCTCCGGTTTTACAAAGTTTTTGTACATCTTCATGGAATACAGAGAGTCATGGAATACGGGGAGTCCCTGTGCCGCGTAATCTACGAACAAGTCAGAAAGGAAAACATGCTGCTGTGGAAAGTCCCAGCTGAGAAGGATATCGTGCTCGATCAGCAAATCTGCCTGCCAATCCAAAGACTTGCAGGACTAACCTTCGCGTTGGACCGAAAGCTGAATTGATGAATCGGTGATCATTTTTGAAAGGGGACACGGGTCCGCTTGACAACGATGGTGTTTTGATGTTCAGTACTGAAATAGAATATTCGTCAATCTCCGATTTTTTCGCAGCAGTCGCATAATTGATTGGGACTTTAGGGCCGCACGAAGTTTGTTTTTCCAGCTCTTTACCATACATTGCTTTGGTTATCGAGAAGTTTTCCGTTGGTTTTCCTTCTTTCCATCCAACACCATTTCTGTGTACTGCAAAGCCTCCGATCTACTTTTCCGTGTACTGCAAGCCAGAGGCTTAAGATTACATGTTTCTACAGACATCGTCGTCAGTGACTTTGAAAGTGCCCTGATGCAGTTTTCCGCACTATCTTTCGAAAGTTCAACACAGAGGTTTATTTTCCTTTCGCACAGGCAGTTCACCGCAAGATTATTCTTCTCTGACACCAACGTTGCTTACCCGACGCGCTGAGTTTCCGTGTGCGTGTCAAAATGTTCATCGCCCTTGGATTTGTGCCTACACCATGGAAGACGATCTACTTCTTTGAACTTTTAGAACATGTCAAGAATGATCACGCCTTGTGGATTTTGCTAACGGAAATTATTTCTTGCCAACGTGGTTGAACAGTGCCAGTGTACCCGTGACAATGATACAGACTGGCGCGGTCTTTCCATCGTACCATACGTTTGTAGAGTCATGACCACGCAAGGCTGAAGAAGATGTTGGAGAACTCGCATATGCCTTTCTTCAGTTTGTTTTTGAACTAGGAGCGTGATGATGTGATATCCATAAGTGCAAACAGCCAGGCAGTCATTTCTTGCACGGTTACGCAGCCTGAACCAGATGAACCAAGTATTTCTCCTCTCTTTCCAGCAAGAGTTCGAGCGCAGACACCTCTAGCCTTCCTTGAGACCAATGGCTCACAGGTGTCCTGGACCAGTTTAAGTGGAGTTCAACGGTTTTTTATCACCAAAACGGCTTTTTTCATAAAGCCACCTTTTTTCCAAAAAACCGTAACTTCCACATCAATCCCCAAAAATATAATGGCAAGGAATTAATTTGTACTTTTTAAACAGTTTTTGTTCTATTTCCAAGTATTTACAAAAATGACGTTCACAAAGAAAATTATAAAATAGAAGAAAAAAAAAACAAAATTATTTTAGGAAAATCATTCAGATTAACTCTGGATATGTTAAGTTCTGCTTACAGTGTAACACTCATGGCGTGAAAGTGCGTCATGAACCTTCTTTGTTTTTAATACATCCAACTCAAACCAGAAGTATTAACTTAATTGCTAAATCTTGTTGATGGGTCGATCTGGATCCTTTTATTTGTAATTACAATAGGAACAATAGATGAATAGGAAAAACAAATTTTTTTTTTTTATAACATCGCCCGATTATACCATAGCGTATACTCGAATTTTAACTTCTTAGTTCTCCATGTAGACAAGGATGATATTTATTAATCTTTCTCTGGAGAATAGCCAGTGCACGCACGGGAGTGGTTGAGAAAAAAAACATTGTCGCTAGGCCGGATCAAACCGGCGACTCCGCATTAACCAGAACGGCGCGTCCCACTAAGCCACACCAAGCCGATTATACTGCCTATGTTATTATAATCTGTCGATTGTAATACGTAAATATACAGAATGAGTACTCTACAGAATTAATGCTATCCGCTAGGAACGCGATGGACACCTTTCGGACCTAACACCTATATATAATATTTATCGCTCCTCTGCCGGCCCAGGCTTGGTGGCTCAATTGGAGGAGCGCCGTTCTAGCGATGCAGAGTTCTGCCTGTTCGAATCCAGTCAAGCGCACATGTGGTTTTTTTCAACACTCTTGTGCGCTGGCTATCTCCATGGAAAGATTATACATATGCATCCTTGTCTACCTGGAGACATGAAGTATATACTTAAAATTCAAAAAGAAATTAAATTGTATATGTCTGATATACCGTTCTTATGCTATCGCTAGGAAAGCGATGGACACCATTCGGACCTAACACCTATAGTAATATCTACGCCCTTGCCGGCCCAGGCTTGGTGGCTCCAATTGGAGGAGGCGCCCGTTCTAGCGATGCAGAGGTCGGCCTGTTCGGAATCCAGTCAGCAGCACAGTGGTTTTTCAAAACTTTGTGCGGCTGGCTTATCCCAGGGAAAGATTAAGTACATATTCATCCTGTTACCTGGCAGAACTAAGTAGTATCTTAAAATTCCAAAATAAATATAAAATTGTAATGTATATATACCGTTCTGATCTATCCGATAGGAAAGCGAGGACACCTTTCGGACCTTACACCATAGATAATATCGCCCGCTCGTTCTCTGCCGGCCCAGGCTTGGTGGTTCAGTTGGAGGAGGGCCATTCTATTGATGGGTAGGTCGCCTGTTCGAACCCGCCAAAAGCACACGTTTTTTTCAACACTCTGTGCGCTGGCATCTCCAGGGAAAGATTTATTTAAATTCAACTTTCAAGATTTGTGATGTTTGCTCCCTTGTACAATTTAAAGACGATTGATTAACTTCCATCCGTTTCAATGATCAGGGTGACCGTATAAACCTACATACCCAGAAGTAAAGAATTATCACCAGAACTGCTACTACCCGCATATTTTAATATGCCGAAAGAGGTGGGCCACCACCGGACTCGAACTGGACTACAACAGGATATCCAAAAGTAAAATCAAGTACCTATTGCTTAGACCGTTGAGCAACGGGGGATGTGTAGCATATCACGCGATTTGTTGTATATGGTAGTAAGTGCAGGTTCTGGTTTTTGGTGGTTTTTTTTTTTTCGATTTTTCTGATTTAGCAATCAATCGTCATACTTGGCAATCCGTGTTCAGAATAAAGAATCCGGAATAACTAATAATTCCCAATAAAATTTTCTGATATAAATTGCCCCCAGAAAAATATCCTCCTAATCATTTTTTTTCAAAAAAATTAAAAAAAAGAATACACCTATTCCAAGAAAAAAAATATAGATATTTTTTTTTAATTCAGACAAAAAAATCACAAGAAATAAAAATAAATAGATAAATAAAAACAAAAACAATCCAAAATTTTTTTTATTTGGGGTCTTTTTTTATTGTTTTATGAGACTTTTATTCAGAACCATGTCTCTTCATTTCTACTGGGAGATGGTATTCTGTTGATTCATCACCAACTTAGTCTAATCCAGAAAACATACCCAAACAAAGGATTATAAAAATGGAAAATTATTAATCTTTTCCTGGAGATGGCCAGACGACACACAACTATATCCGAACACCTATAGACAACATTATGCTCTCTACCAACCCTGGCTTGGGAGCTCAATTGGTAAGGGGCGTCGTCCCTAGTATTAAATACAGAGGTTTGCCGGTTATAGTCCGGCCAAGCGCACATGGGGTTTTCTTTCTCAACAGTTGTGTGCGCCGGCCATCTCCAGAAAAAGTTTAATAAATTTTCATCATTGTCGGCCTGGAGAAGTAAGGGTTAAAATTTTCAAAGGATAAAAAAGGTTTACATTATAAAAAAAAAACAGTCAGGACTGCGCCCCGAAGATGGAAGCACACAAGACTCGGGACAAAAGATAAACGTATAAAAACAGGAAATTATACTACGATATGCACAGTCATTGGGCACGCAAGAAAAAATAACCTAATCTATTACATTTTAAGAAGATGGGGCTAATCAATGAGGTTCATTTTGAAAAAAAAGTAATATGGCAAAAGGAGAACACAATAGTCAGCCTCTAGTTAAATTATCCCTGAATTGTTTGTAGCTACAGGCCTATTGCACAACTTGAGAATTTCTTTCAGTCCGTAATAAATTTACCCAGGCGATATGTAGCTCGTCCGATAACAATGGATTGGCTACACAACAGTAATTGTATATTAGATGAATGGAAGCAACGGGGCGGCATATTGGGCAGCCGAACCAATCCCATTCCAGCAGAGACAACCTGTTAACAGAAGCTGTATCCCGGGTTGCACGTTTAGAGACATGCCATCCCGTACGCGCAAAAACACATGAGCTCACTCAATGGGCTTGATTCTGTAGTTTGTTATGTCGCTTTTCACATACAATGGGAACAATTTTTTATAAATGACCGGCTCTTAACCAACCTGCTTGGGCTCTTTTCTGATACTAATATGGCCATCAGTGCTTCAATACGAATCCCGCTTACCAATCCTAGAGATCAGTTAATTTAAGGCGCCCCTTGAAGAACCGATCTGCCAATTTTGCAGATGGAAACCCTTGTAACCGAAATGTTTTCGATATCGTAAACAAGTGAGCATTTTATGTATGTGTGGACTTTATGATTATAAATTGAAAGGGAACGGTAAGTTCAAGAATGAGCAGCTTTGTTTAAAATCTTTCCAAAATAGCACAGTCCGGAATGAGATGGGTAATATTCGATTCAATGTATTTGTGGGTGACGGATGGGAGGTTTATCCCTTCGAAAAAAGTCAAAAAGATCTTTGGTGGGAGTGTCTTCACTGAAAGACAATTGAGAATATTGTGTTCTCCCAAGTTGTACCTTATGACTTGTCAATTTCAATCCCGGCCCTTGGGGTCCCGGACATAGCGGGGTAGATGCCGGGACATAGCCGGGCATGTACAAAAAGGTATTGCCCCCGCAAGCCGGGATGTTAGCCGGACTTTCGGCCGGGAATGTACAGTTAGCCCTTGTCCCCGCCCTGCCCGGACCAATCTTGATGATAGCTGGACTTAAGCCGGGAGGTACAAATTTTTTTTTTTCCCCTGCAACCGCCTGGGACATAAACGGGGACTTTAACGCAATGTCCACACCATATAAAAACCAGGCTATCAGTGAGCAGTATCGCCCTTCAAATCAAACGTAAACTCGCCAGAAAAACATCAAAATCAACAGTAAATGTTAAAAATAATATCAACTGATCACAAAAATTACTAGAGTTTTTGTCTTATTCATTTACTTCATAAATCACTTAGGTAGTGAAAGCTAGTTGATATTTCTTGTAAATGCCAGGAATAATGTCATTTCAAGGGATGTTTTTTAACAAACCAACCTACTAACAAGGTTTGTTTCTCAAACATTACACGTCCGATGTGGTGAAATTTCGCCTCGGTTCTGACACTCCGGCCGATCCAAAATGTAGTATGATTTTATGATATGGTATACCCCTGTTTTCCGCATAGCCGGGACCCGAGCCGGTATTGTACAGAGTTTAAAAGCAGTCCCCGCCCCCACTGGCCGAGCAAATATATGGGGATTGTCACACCTAAGCCCGGCTAGTAGGGGCCGGACATAGCGGGGGAGGTACAAAAAATATAAGCCCGCCACCCGGGATTTCTTGCTACTTTAGCGGGGACAGGCGGTGGTGTCACAGTGCAAGGTACATTCCCGGCTAAGTCCCCGCTAGTCCCGGACCCCCAGGGCCGGGGGTGAAATTGACAAGTGCATTATTCAGGGATCTCTGTGCAGTGTTATATATACTAGCGGAGGCCCGCGCTTCGCGCGGGCTCCCGCTGAGCTGAGTGAACTAGAGCGATCATGAAATGGAAGCGATATCACTGAAACGGAAGCGATCACTGAAACAGAAGCAATCACAGAAGGAACAGTGTACTGTCTTTCCTGTAGTTCTCATTTTTACTTCTTAAATTGGCACTCGCAACCCGATTCGCACAGGTTTAATGTTTCCGTATTTTTTATTTTAATCCCTCCTACCCTGTGCCGGGCTCTTGTGTTCCATGCACGTCGTATTCTATTTTTGTTCTCATAACTTCTCAAAGCAGAAGTTTCTATCAAGCCGTACTAGTCGTTCCAGCTGGTACAATTGTATAAAAAATAAAAGGGATCATAAAGTAAAGGTATCAATCTTGCGTATTTCCCGTCAGTTACCGCAATCTTCATCTTCTACTTAAAGCTTCACAGGCCATGACATCAGGATTGCAACGGCCCGGGTGGGTGCAGTTTTGGTTTGCCAGCCAGTCGGGAAAAGATCCATTCAGGAGCAGAGGCGTTAAGCCCCACAGGGAAATCGCCACTTTTCAGGGAAAATTTAAAAAGTTTTCCACCCCCCCCAAAAAAAAGGTGGCTGGGACGCCAACTGATGATTATTAAGGGCTTTAAATAATGTATTGTTTTGCTATATATTTTTTTCTTACCACCCTCATCACCGAAGCCCTTCTCGAACATACTTCTCTTCTAATCTCTCCTCGCTCTCTCTCACACCCATAAATACGCTTTAATATCGACTTCCCCTGTCGTTTTTCATTTCTGTCGTGCAAAAACGTTGAAGAATAACTAACTGAAAGTGCGGTCCGTATTGTTCCGTGTCCGGCCAGGCGCCGGACATCTCCCCGTGTCCTCATCGTGCAAGACGTTGAGATAAAATCCATATTTTTTTACTCAAACTATCCGTGCAACTTTGACGCGGTCCAGCCGGTAGGGGCCATGCGCGGCAAGCAAGCAAATATTTGCCACGTCCGAAACAAAAAATAATGCGTACCCACACCCTAGCACTCTCCTCTGCGTACACACACCCTTAGCAACGCGCCTCTGTCCCGCACACGCAGTCCACACGCTAGTTTTACAACACAGAACTACTATCGGTTGGAAATTGCGTTGCCACACCGTTACGTCAGTGATGGATTTGACCGTTTTCTGTTGTTTTTCCATAATTTTTTTCCTTGGTAACGTTATCGATTTTGAGAAAAGCTCTCGGGCAAGACACTTTCACTATGTTGACCTATAGGTGGTGTAATTTGACGAATGTTTACGAAAAACTGAAGGCGTGAATCTAGGGACAACATATATACCTACATGGAATTTCGTCAATTATAGTAAAAGAAAGGGGAGGCCCGCGCTTCGCCGCGGGCTCCCGCTAGCTGATTGACCGGGACGATCACGAATGGAGCGATTTCACTGAAAACGGAGCGATCACTTGGACAGAAGCGATGACTGAAGGAACTGTCCTTCTTTCCTGTAGTTTCGCAACTCCCCGTGTCCTCACATTTCCCTGGTCGTGCACGAATGCGACAACAAAAAATATTGATTTATTCTTCAACGTATCTTCCGACAGAATTGAGGACACTAGTCTGGTGCTCGGCCCAACGACCTTGCATGTGACCTTGCGCAAGAGTCCACACAAAATAATTTTGATGGTTTCCTAGCAAGAGTGACCTACGAATTCAAATCTGATGATGCCACTTTGGCATCCTTGAGCATTTTGAGAAGGGTAGGGGGTAAATTAACGGGGTACAATTTTGTAAATGCTTCATAATGGTTAAAGGTGTGTATGTCATGTTCATCTGGTCCTATGGATTAAAAAAGTATATTTTTTTTGCTATTCTTAGGACATTTACTTTTAACCATCAGTCTAAAATGTGTTCAAGGTCATCGGGGTAAACAATTTAGAATGCACAGATTCTTTTCAAAATGGGCCTAAAACCTTCATTCTGTTTAATATTGTATATCAAATAGGTTAGCATCATCTTTTTTGTACATTTGTTGTATAACAGGGGAAATAATGAGAAGGTCCACAGGGTCTATTGGGGTTAATCATTTTAGTGTCTGTTAGATACCTTAGCAATGATTGACATGAGGTAATGTTTATTTTCTTTTTAACATCCCATACGGAACATTTGAACCAATTTGAAACAATCGGATCGTTTTGTAAATATTAAATCCCATGATGACCTTGAACAAATTTTGGGGGTCTGTAGTGTAAACACAAGAGGTTGCAGTAAGGCAAACTCTCCCTTTTTTTTAAAACCTTATTACAAGATACACTTCTATACATATGTCAAATCCACATGAAACATTTACAAATTTTACCCCTTTAAATTACCCCCTTCCCTATCTCACAATGCTCAATGAAGCCAAAGTGGCATCATCCAAATTTGAATCAACAGGTCAATGCTGCCTAGAACCATCGAAACAATTTTGTTGGACGCTATGGGTCAGCAACGGACTACACGGGGAGTTGGGACAACCGCGGAAATATACGAAGTGATCACTGAAACAGAAGCGACCACTGAAGAAACGGTGTCCTGTCTTTCTGTATTTCGCAATATAACTTCGTAAATGTTTTGCACTCGCAACCCAATTCTCACAGGTTTTATTTTCCTATTTGATTTTCTGTGAATACCTCCTACCCTGCGCCGTTACCCTGTGTTCCAGCACTGCGTATTCTATTTAAGGGCACGCCACTGATAATTAAGGCTTAATGTAATTGTTCTGCTCTATTTTTTTTTCTTACAAAACTTCATTACCCGAGGCCTTTCTCTAAACATAGGCCTACCGTCTTCTAATCTCTCTCTCTTCTCGCTCGCTCTCACCCATAATACTCTTATCATAACTCCCCCGTGACGATTTACATAGCTGTCGTGCAAGGAACGTTGAAGACTAACTTATTAAAAGTGTCCGTATTGTCCGTAAAACTCCGCGCAACTTTGACCGGTCCGCCATGCAGGGGCGATGCAGCGACAACTCCCCGGCCCCCGTGTCCTTATCGCAAGAAACGTGGAAGAATAAATCCATATATTTGAAGCTCAAACTCTCCCCTGCAATTTGACCGGTCAGCAGTGTAGGGGCAATGCAGCGGCAACCAAAGCAAAAACTAATGCGTAAAAAAAAAAAAAAAAAAAAAAAAAAAAAAAAAAAAAAAAAAAAAAAAAAAAAAAAAAAAAAAAAAAAAAAAAAAAAAAATGCGTACACACACCCGTAGCAACTCGCCTCTGCGTACACACACCCGTAGCAACGCGTCTCTGCGTACACACACCCGTGGCGACTCGCCTCATGTACACTGACGCAGCACGCGGTCCTCACGCTGTTACTACACAGGATACTATGGGGTTAACGTAAAAGTACGTTGCCAGTACGTTGCGTCAGTGATGGATTTGACCATTGCGTTGCGACAACGTTGCGTCAGTGATGGATTTGACCGTTTTCTGTTGTTTTTAGTCTTTTTTACTTGGTAACGTTGCCGATTTTGAGAAAAGCTCTCCGGCAAGACACTTCCACTACGTAGAACTATAGATGGTGGAAATTTGGCGAATGTTGACGAAAAACTCAAGGCGTGATCAAGAGACAAACATATATACATACATGGATTTCTTGAATTATAGTAAGATGGTGAATTGTATCACGATTCCCGCAAGTTTTGCACATGTCAGAAGCGGCCCTACCCTATCTTTAAAGATTGTTTTATAAATTATTAAGAGTGTAACCTAGGGAAGTGACTAAGAATTTGAGCACGCTTTGAGGAAGATAATACAATAATAATCTTCCAAAGATAGCAAGATTCTTGTAAAGCAAGCAGATCAAATACTGGCCCTGGACAAGGGGGGTCTTCACAAATATGCCAAATATTCTGAACACGATCCTTAAAACAGAGTTTAGCATCTTCTGGATCTTTTTCAGCGGAATGCCAGGAGTAATATTTACAGTTTTAAAATAGTCTCGCAATCAGTAATATTTGACCCTTTTCCAAACATTCTCCCTGCTAAGTCGAGTATCCAGACAGTGATTGCCCATGGATCCCCCTTTAATCCTCGAAGAAATATGAGCGACGAGATGAGATTCCTTGTAAAGTTTCGATATAGTTTTTATATCTAAACCATTAAGCATGTAGACAAAAGCCAAAGTACCAGGGTGTGGGATGCCGAACTATTTTTAATATAACGATTAGGCAGTGAGGCATCTAAGAGAGACGCACATGTCACGACAGTCAAGTGGTATCTTAAAGCAGGGAAAAAGTATTGCACAAAGATGCCAATTTTGTACTCGGATCTGAGAAATTATTGAGACCCGGGGTCAACATCTATTTCACGATATTTACATACCACCATGTAATGTATTACCAACATCTTTTAAAAATTGTACTTTTTTTTTTTTTTTTTTTTTTTTTAATTTTGCATTTTAAAGGTGCCTTTCGTGATTCCAGCAATTTATCCTGTTTTTATATTCAATGGTTCAGTAGATATCCTGATAAAGCCTTATTCACAAAATTTAAGTTAGCCCGAGCTTGCTGTTGTGTGTTTATGATAATCTTGTGCCCCACTATTCTTCAGGTTATAAATTTCCTGAAGGAGGCCGATTTGTATAACATATTTTTAAAACTTTTCTAAAAAAGGTTGTGATTAGTATTTATTGTGATTAGTTTAAGTTTTGATGTTTTTAAACTAATATAATGAATAAAACGTAATTACACGATATAACACAATTGTGTTTATTGTCGTTAAATTTTAATACTCACATACTCACTCCCACGATTCTTGAGATTTTGGCCCCTAAATCATGCGCCAGGAGCGATATATTTTCAAAACTCCGTCTCATAGGGGCGCTAATCATTCATTAATGTGTGCGCTTTATTCCGTTAATGTTTATATTGAAAAGTATTACAAAAGAACGACTTGCTGCCGGCTCGGATTGCGTGGGGTGCGTCTATCCTGTGGGCCCTCGTCTTGTTATCTAAAGGCCGTGGTTCAAATCCCACTCCAGGACACACATGTAGTTTTAATGATTTTATTTGTATTTTAGAAGTTGGAGTTGAATCATAAAAAACATCAGAGTTGTGGCTTGAAGTAGAAAAATATTGATAGCTTCCTTATGAGAGATAATAAGACTGGTCAGGGTCCTGGAGCCATGATTCGGGCCACAATCTCCGACTTGTGCGGTTTCCCACGGTCCCATAAGGCCCACTGTTCTGTAATTCTGTCCGTTTACGACAAAAATACCAAATTGCAAATTTCTTAGAGATACGACTGCATTTGCACGTAAGGATTTGGTACCTTTGTATTTCAAAGAAAAAATCTCCACTTTTTCGATCGAGGTAAAGCGGGGGACGAGGTTGTGTATCACGAAATGCCGCCTTAAAGATAGAATAGGGAAGTTAACACGCAGAGCTACCAGAATACTAACTCCCTACTGTAGCTTTGACTGTATTTGGCAAAAGCATGGCCTAGGGTTTCTGGAGCGAGCCGCGGGCTATTAGGGCTATCGCCATTCGGCTCGGGAAGGATTAGTTGAAGCATTCATTAATTTTAATTTCATTTCTATTGGGTTATAGTGTACGTCTTCATGCATGGGTAACAACGAAAAGTCAAACGGTCACCATAATTTTGAACAATAATTTTTTGTCACCGACCACCCCATTGGCGCAAAAGATTAGTCCAAGTGGACCAGTGCTAATGTTATCGGACGAAGTGTAGCATTAATTTCCATTTTTTATAATCAAGTTGCGCAACGAAAGTTATTAATAATTATAGAAAAAACAGATTGGGTGGCCAAAAATATTGTTGCGTTAAAAACACCAAATCCTTGTTCCACACGGACCCCCATCCCATGCACTTTAGTGTCAAACTCTGGCAAATTGCTGTAGGGTCCAAAATAGGCCTACTAGTTAATTTTGATATGCGAGAGAGTCTACATCTAAGATTGTATCAATTTTCATTTTTATGCATTTTTTTCTTTTTAATTTTAAATTTATCAATTTTATTTTTTTTTGGTTCATATTCAGAGCACGGTGTGGTTAGACTGTCACTCTCACACCAAAGCTCTTCCTCACATCGGGAATCGGCACGTCATACTGTATACCAGGCCTATTGACTTACAAAATGCTACCATTCTGCCCTTCTGTGTGGCCTAGGGTTATGGAAACTGAGATAGGCGCCGTACTATGCTCGTACTATGTGCCAATCGGCGCGGGAAGGACTTATTAACTGTTTATCTTGTTCAATATTGTGATTTTTACATCATGGCCTAGTACACTGCTCATGTTCAATCTGTTTTATGGATGTCAGAAACATGCCTCTGGAAAAGCAATAAAGTATTAATCAAGAAATTTAAATGAATATCTACGTTTATTGGAACATAAATAGTATACTTAATTTTCTACTTATGTATAGCGTATGGGCAAAAAAATGGGGATGAGATATCATAAATACAAAATAAGTATTAATCAATATAATAAGTACAGAAAAGTATACTTCATAAAGTACAGATAAAGTATACTTCATAAAATACAAATAAAAGGTTTTAAAGTGTCAATATAAATAGAAGTACAGAATAAGTATACTTCCACTCATTGATGCATACAGAATAGCACCATTAACATAACATAAACATACATAACATAACAAATTTTATTTCTTTCCACCATACATGTACATACATACATAAGCATCACATAAAATAAAATATTGGTATGAAAATACATAATTAATTATTATGTGGAAGAGTACTGGGAAAAAACCAAGAGCGGTCAAGTCCCAGACTCTATTGTTTTAATGTTTCAATTTGTTCATAATCTGATGATAATACTTCTTTATAAGACGATTTAAAAGAATGGATTATTTTTTGATTGTTAAACATGAGGTTGGAGTTGTTTCCAACTGTTTTTACAACCGAGGTCACAAATAAGATTTTTCAACCAAATTTCATTTAATATTTGGGTATTCAAATTCTAGCTGCATGCTTGTTGCTATGTATGATTTTTAGCTTCATTGTAAACTGTTGTTAAATGTGGGTGGCAACGGTTATTACATAATTTGAACATAAATTGCCAAAATTAAGATCACAGCCAATCTCAATGTAAGTTGATTATATTTTGATAAAGACGGATTAGAAGCCTTCTATATTTCTATTATGACTGCTCTTAATGGCCCTTTTGTAAATGAGCCAGTTTCTTCTTCTCCTTTCAACTTCATGCACTTTCCCCCATGCATGTGATACCATAGTTGTAATGTTTGGAGAGGAAGAGAGTTTTGAGAGATTTAGAAGTGCTGCTTCAGGAAGAAAAATGTTTTACTTGTATAAAATCCCATAGCACTATAGCATTTTTTTCCTAACGCCTCATATGACTTTCCCAGGTTTCGCAATTTTGTCAATAGTGACCCCAAAATCTAAAAGCATGACTTGATTATTTCGGTATCATCAATTGACATTTAAATTGGTTTGTTTCGTTAGTTCTGTTGTTTTGCATAGAGTGCCAAAAAGCATGTATTAGTTGTTTTAATGGTTGAGTGAAAGTTTATTGGACTTGAACCAGGTGTTTTAGTTTACTAATCCCATTATTCATAATTGTATTTAGTGTTTTTATTTCTTGGTGGTGATGTCAATGCACTAGTTTGCTCCATCTGCTATAATAAAGATAATTCATGCAGCAGCATTTGTATATCATTAACAATAAAAATAAATCCCAAGGGCCCTAAAATTGACCTTGGGCATTCCGGTGTCAATATGTTTTGTTGAAGATTTTATGACCTTTATAATCAACATCTTGTGTTCTGTTTTGTAAGGTACTTTTTGAACCAATCCAAGACAATCCCTCTGAGGCATAGGGATGCATTTTAGCTAAAAGATTCCACCTGATTGACTGTGTCAAATGCCTTGGAAGGTCCAAAATACCCCAGCAGTTGTTTGATTACTATAGAAGCTTGTACATTTTATCTCCAAGCTTGGCTATTGCCAACTCGTAGAATGTGTAGGACGGGGATCCAATTGGTTTTCACAAAAAATGTTGTGCTTGTCCATAAATGAAATGCTCTGTTAAAAACAGACGCTCTAATATTTTTTGAAAAACCGGAAGTACTGAAATTGCCGGTAATTATTGAATATTTAGTACTATCTTTCTTATGAATGGGGGAACAACTCTGGCAATTTAAGTTGGTTGGGACAATGCCAGTGTTAGTGACCATGTTTAAATGGTGGTTAGGTAGAGCACCTAATTCACGAGCAAGTTTTTTAATGATGAAACCTGTGATGCCATCATGACCTGGGCTTTTTTTTAGTACTTAATTATTAATAACTTCAATAACTTCATCCTCTGTAAATTGGAGCAAAACAATGGAAACGCTCTACTTGGGGTAGAGAGATAAGGGAGAAGTTAGTATTAGTATCTGGTATTTGTGAAACTTATTAGGGCCTTGTTTTATAAAGAAGTTATTAAAATGTTCCGGAATTTGTTCAGGATTATTTATAATTTTGTTCCATTTAAATTAATTCTTTAATTACATGTTTTAGTTTGGTTTTTATTAATTATGTCTTTATAGGTATTTTCCAGTGTTTTTTTAATGTTTGTTTTTTTTTCTTTTTCCGTTATCTGGTAAAAGTTCTTTTTTAGCAGCTCTAGAGCCTTATAACTTGTTATTGAGTGTTTTATATTTAAGTTTTATTTTGAAGAGTTCTTTTCCTTTATTTATTGTTAAAAGCCTGTCTGTTTTCTCTTGTTAATGCAGTTAATTTACTCTTTTGTTATCCATGGTAAACTTGATTTGATTTAATTTATGTATCTTCTTTCTCTAGTGGCACATGCTTGTCCATAATTATAAACATTTCAATAAATGGTTATAAGCATCATTAACATTGTCATATTTTATTAGACCATTCCAATTAAGGTCAGACATAGCATTTTTTAGTGCTCTAATATTTTCATTTGAAAATCTCTAGTTATTTAAAGTTCTAGTTTTAAGTTGATCCAGTGATGTTTAAGTTTAGAGTGAAGTTTTGAAGATGGTCACTATATCAAATAGTATATTCCACTGCTCTACTATTAATGATTATTGGTAAATATATTATCAATTAATGTGGCACTATTATAGTGATGCTGTTGGTCCTAAGTATTAGTGGATAGCAGAATCGAATAAACCATGTCGATGAATTACTAATAAACTTATTCTCTTTTAGGTCTCTATATAGAACACCCATTATAAGTAAATTATTTTATTTTCATCAAGAGCCAATTTTATTAATGATCTCTTCAAAATGTTATTTCACTTCATATGCTATGATTGATGTCTATAGGTATGCCTACCATAATGTTTTGTCATTAAATCCGTTTTATTTCAATAAAGCACCATCATAAAGTTCATTTTGTTTACACAGATCAGTTTCGTCTTTTATAATTAATTGGTTAAGATGTAAATACCTACGGGCCACCTATAGAAATCTATTCTATTTACAGTTTCAAAATTATAATCTTTACAGTTAAAATAAGTCAAGAGATGTATTTTTTTAAACAGGTCTCTTCAACACCAATTACCGAAAAGTTGTGATTAATTACATTTAATGGTCTTTTAATTTATCAAAATTTTTTGGACATACTACGTATATTTTAATTTAAAAAATAGAAAAATTAGTATTGGAAAGGTTATTATTGGTTTAATTCATCCAGTTATAATAATTAACAACACAATTACTATTATTAATATTATAAGTGGATTATTTCATTATATATTTAGTCGTAGAGCAGTGAAATACAAGTCATCATATCACCATCTCTTGCTACCTCTGAGATGGTCTATACAGTTAACTTTATCTACTAATAAATCATATGTTGTACATGTGCATTATCATATGCTTCAGTACAATAGTCAGATGTGTTTTTTGTGACACCATTACATGGTTATTTGATACATAATCAGCATCTTTCTTTTGCATTATTTACAATGACACCTTTTATTAGTGTTAATATTTCCCTTATTGAGCAAGACTTGGTCTTCCTTTGATAATACTCATGAATTTTTTTATTTGTACATGTACACTGAAACACACTGGTAATATCACTAGCATCAGTATTACCTTTTCTTGTTATTAGAAAGTTGAACCACAGGTTGATTTTTTTAGGTGATTGGTTTCTGTGTGTACCATTAAGGCTAAACAGATTTGATAGCACTGTGTAAATTACTTACAAGTCTACCCAATCCTCGGTTATTGGGTGGACCGTTCCCCTTATAAGTCCTGTAGAACTTCACCTGTGTGTGTGTACAAACGATATGCATTGTCTACGAAGTCGTACGAGGTGGCTACGACAGTGTTTTGAACATCCTTTAAGTTCTACTGAAACTTGGTTTGGCCAGTTGCTTTCATTCATTGGGCAGAGCCGGAAGTGACCCCGAAACATATTCTCTTTGGGAAATTTCCGCAGCGTGGCGTTAATTAAAGATGAACCCTTGAAATGCATTATCAGCAGATTGGCGGGTTGTGTTGTTGGTCCAAGCTTGACGTACAACAACTTCTGGTGAAGATTCAGGGCTATCCCTACAAGTTTCTGGATGTCGCCAATCTTGCCTCCACTCTTTGCGTTACCGAGTGGGTCTGCCTTGTAGATTTGGTTCATCAATTCTTTTATCAGTGAGTTGCTGAAGATTTATTACATTGATTTGGACACCATCACCTCTTAACAACACTTCTCCTAATTGGCTGATAACCGTTCCAATAGTAAAATGCTACGCATGTTACAGTTGCCACTGATGCAGAGAATCAACAATTAAATCACACACAGAGTCATGAAAAATGTAGTTTATAGTAAAAATTGTTATTTGCCACATATCAACTTTTTGCACACACACTATAATGTTTTTTTTCTTTGGCAAAATTATCAAATAAGTTAAAACCTATGAAAGACGTACACTTTATATACACTGTCCGAAGTCGTATACTTTATCACAGGCCGTAAAGTATACTTATCGGCCAGTGATAAAATATACCTTATGATAAAGGAATGATAAAGTCTTCTATATCTGACAAAGTAATACTTATTGAGAAAGTATACTTTTATGACAGAGCCTATAAAGTATCTTTGTGCAATATATAATACGTTTAGGATAAAGTATTACTTATCCACGTCTGATATAGTTACTTTATAATACTTTATCGGCCCTGTTTGATAGTAATACATAAAGTAAGCAATAAAGTATACTTTATTTATGTTCCATAAAGTAGATGATCATATAACGTATACTAAGTTACGTTTTATACCTACTTTAATTTTTTTCTAAGCGACAGTATACATATACTTTGTATAAAGTATAATTTTGTTGTGATAAAGAATACTTTATGATAAAGTATACTTTATGACATTGCCTATAAAGTAATTTTTTGTCGATATAGAATACTTTATGATAAAGTATACTTATCACGCGCTGCCTAAAGTCTACTTATTGAATACTTATCGTGCCTTTTAGATAAGTATACCATAAAGTAGAAATAAAGTATACTTTATATTATGGTTCCAATAAATAGATGATCATATAAAGTATACCTAAAGATACTTATTCACTTATTTTTTCCGGGACAGTATACATAATACTTAATCATAAAATATAACTTTTGTCGATAAGGAATACTTTATGATAAGTATACTTTATGAGAGGCCTTATGACAGTCCTATTAAGTATACTTTTTATGATAAAGTATCCTTTATTGACAGGCCTATAAAGTATACTTTGTCCGATTCTAGAATACTCTTATGCTAAGTATACTTTACACATCGCTGATATATACAACTATTTACTGTCCATAGGGACATAGTCCAATCTATTGACCCGGGTGATCTCGAGGCCGTACTGGGAAAAATAGTACGGTCTCGAATTACAGAGGGTCAATAGATTTGAATATGGCCCGAATAAAGGGCAGTTAATATTGTTATATACCTCATAGATAAGATCCTTTTGCTGCAGTAACGATACTACAGCTAGGGCAGAACAAATTACTTATTAACCGGTCAAAGAGTTACTATACCGGTCCAAAAAAGTACTATAAACCGGTCCAAAAAATTACTTATACGGCAGCAAGTTACATACCGGGCAGAAAAGTACTATACCGGGCAAAAAAGGACTATACACGTTTTATGCGAAACTAGTGAAAACTTATACCATGTCATGTGACTTTCATTTACCAATCAGATGACAGGATAGACTATGAGGTATATAATATACTTTATGAATTTATTTATCGGCCGTGTGCTAAGTATACATAAAGTAGAAATAAAGTATACTTCATTTCAGTTCAATAAAGTAGAGATCATATAACGAGGACATAAAGTTACTTTTACTACTTTATTTTTTCAGACGGAAAGTATACATAATACTTATCATAAAGTATATTTTGTCGATTAAAGAATACTTTATGATAAAGTGTACTTTATGACAGGCATATAAAGTATACTTTGTCGATATAGAATACTGTATGATAAAGTATACTTTATCAAACAGTGATAAAGTATACTTATGAATACTTTATTGGCCTGTTTGATAAGTATAAAGAAAGGCTACTTTATTATGTCCAATATAAAGTATATGATCAATAAAGTATACATAAGTATACTTTACTTACTACTTGATTTTGTCAAGCAAACAAAAAAAAAAAAATCTCCAAAAAAAAGGACAGTCATACATATATACTTATAATAAAGTATGTTTGTTGATAAGAAACTTTGATAAAAGTATAATTTATGAGAGGGCCTTAGAAGGCCTATAAAGTAGACTTTATGATAAAGTATAATTATGACAGGCCTATAAAGATACTGTCGATATAGAATAATTATGTTAAAAGTAGACTTATGATACTTTATAGGCCAGTGATAAAATATTACTTTACACACATTTTGAGTAGTTCTTAAAACAAACATCAATTGTTTCCTTTAGCAAAGAATATTGGCAATTGATTAATGTCCTAAGATTATTGGAATAAACCCCTTATGTTATTGTGCACTGTAATTTTGTTTCAGCAAAATGGATGCGGAGCACTAATTGTCCGTTCACTTTTATCACATCCATTAAGTTTTTAAATGATGTATATTAGTATTTAACAAAAAAGGAAAATTTTGTTTTTAACTGTTTTTTAATTTTTCAAAATTTACAATGGAAGAGCTATATACTGGTACCCTACACACTAGGGAGTATATGATCTATAAGGGTAGCCAAATTACTGTGTCAGTTCATTTTGGTGACATTTGTCACATCGATCCACATCCCAAAACAAATCTGTCAATGCTCAAAGACAAATATCATTAGTGTACCCAATGTCAGTTTTTGTTAAGGCTAATGGTAGCATTAAAAATCGCAATGGTTATGGGTCCCAGATCTCTTTACAGCGCACGGCACTTTTCACAAAACTATAGGAATTTCTTCATGCTCTCAATGATAGTCTAGGTCCATTGGAAGAAACAGAGATATAGTTACACATAAAAATATATACCCCAAACAAGATAGGGACATTGATATGAGGATAAGATATCCAGGTAATTAATTTGTAGGCCAACTTTTAAGTTTTCCATAACTTTACAACAAATGTGTATATACATGAATTTTGACTCGTACTCACTGATATTAAACCACAAAGGTTATAGACCGGTCAACCGTGTGCATAGCGTGGGAAACCTGCATAAAGCGGGTTAAAACGCCATTTTCGTTGTATGCTGAATTCGCGTCGCGGCGACCGCTAAATTACAAAATTCGTTCTGTTACCCATGAGGAAGCTGATTTGGTTTAATCATTCGGTGAGGCTTGGTTATAAAAGCTTACAAAAAACCATGCAAAAATAGCGATTTTGGAAAAATCTGAGGGCGCACTATGTTTCAAATGTGCCAGTGTCTCTTTAAATAATGCCAGACCACTGAAATATAAATATCTCAAAAGGAAATTTGACGAGTCAAGAAAAAAATGAAGGTGTTGTGGAGAAGGTATGTCAGTGGCAAGCCATTTTCAAGCCAGGGGAAGGGGCTTGCAACAAAGTCGCCTATATCTACCGGAAGCTCTAAATATATGGATGGCGACAGGGAAGCAACGGGCCATACCTAAAATATCGGTCGTGGCATTCTGAGGGCATGATGCATGATGCTCTCTAGTCCTAAAACACTGCGGAGGAGTCCTGCCAGAAAAAAATACCAATAATTTCATTACAATCGTGTTCATTTTTGGTCTTTGCAAAAGTTCTGGAAGTGACATTTATACTGATTTGCGACGAGAGCGCGAAATGTAATCAAGTACAATTTCAACATTGACTAATCACGACCCTGCCAAAAATCAGTTTTGGATTGCTTGACATGAACTAATTTTGATAGTCTAGTTCACTTTTGATCTTTGAACAGTCCTGTGGACAATTTATACTGGTTTGCGCACGAAGCACGCCGAAATTTTACTAATCAAATACCAATTCAGTGATTCAAACCAATGCAAAATTCAGTCTGGCTTGCTTGACATAGTAAAATTATCTTACACTTTAAATATATTATTAACCATTCATTCCTGCCTTTGGCCAAGTACTTCATTTCATTAAATTAATTGCGCGGACCCCCCTTGATTTTTTTGCTATTTATTATTTTCGATTACGTTTTGCTCAAAAATCTCACATGGTCAAAATCGCGATTTTATGTAAAGCATCCAAAGGGATGAAAAACCATAGAGCTGGATTGAAGGGGCTTCCATTTGAATGTATGCATAAAGTTTCCTAATTGGTCTGCTCCCGGTTGCCATGGCAACCCATATAAAAAATCCGGCTCCATTGTTTTCTGTGCACTATACCCTTGCACATTCCCCCCATTATGGTGTAAAGCAAGTTACCGGTAAGCCGGTACGCTTGTTCCGTGTTTAGACCATCAGATGGCCTATTAGTTACCCATGGCACAGGATAAAAAAAAATCCCATTTTTCAAAACTTTTCAACATGGGCTACAATATGATATATGCATAAGTAATATATTGGTAAGTCAAGAAAGTTACATGCTGATATTGTGGTAAAAAAAAACGTAGTCCCAACTTAACCCTAATTGCTGTTTTTTTTATAAATTAAGGCTGCTATAGTTCATCAGTTAACCAGTGATCCTATCTAGGATCATAAAATGGCTTGCACATCCTTTAGCCCAAGGACATTACTAGCTGGCACTGACACTACATGGTGGTAGGCCTAGGCAGTGATGTAGCCCTATAGTGCCTATGGCAACAGCCTAAAAAGTCTTAGACTGGTCTTATCCATTCTAAACTAGATGGATTACTTATAATATTGATAGTTGATTTTTTTTTCACTGGAAAAGATAACAATTAATTTCAAATTGTATATTCAAGTTGTTCTCTTATTCAGACCGGTTTAATTTCATGTCTAATTGGCAGTCATGGTTGTCGAATTGGAACCACAAGGCCACAAAGGAAACCGAAGTAAGCAATACACAAGAGCTACAGTATAAATACTCACATGCTGCAACTAATATTTCATGTCTACCTAGGTGATGCTGTGAGTACAAAAAAAAAAACGTTAATCCGCTTTGGGTCGATAATGTATAATGCCGATGCAACTCTAGTTGATGCATGCATGCAATGTTTACAACTGCTGCAAAGTTTTGCCCCAAATGATCACATGTTAAGTACCAAAAAAAGTAGAAATAAAGTATAGTCACTTTGTTTAAAAAATGTGCGACGTCCAAAAAAAGTAGAAATAAAGTATATTACTTGTTGAAAATGTGCTAAGTCCAAAAAAGTAGAAATAAAGTATGCTTTACTTTGATTTAAATGTGCTAAGTCCAAAAAAAGTAGACTAAAGTATAGTCACTTTGTTTAAACATGCTAAGTCCAAAAAAAGTAGAACTAAAGGATAGTCACTTGTTTTAAAAAATGTGCTAAGTCCAAAAAAGGAGGAAATAAAGTATAGTCATTGTTAAAAATGTGCTAAGTCCAAAAAACGGTAGAAATAAAGTATAGAGAGTGTGTATAAAGTAGAATTAAGTAGAAGGACTCAATAAAGTAGAAATAAAGTATACGTATTTCACAACTATTTTTAAAAAAATGTAGACATAAAAGTATACTGTATTGTAATATTGTATAAAAGTAGTCATTAAGTACTAAAAATGTATACATAAAAAGTATACATTAAAGATAATTTAGTACTACTTAAAAGAACCCTGATACCTGCTTTAAAAAATCTATCGCGCTAATTACTAATCAGCCACCCGTGGCTTGGTAAGAAAATTGTCTAGCGATCACTCAGCCCTCGTGACCGCTGGTACCCACCCAGGATCGCAGTGCGAGTCGGACCGGGAACACTGATTTTTTCAGAGTTGTGTGCGCCGACCTCTACAATACATCTCAAGATATGGTCAAGCTAATACGGGGTAAGAATTTCAGAATGGTGGTATATGTCTCTCAAAATGGCGTCAATACTTCGATTATCACAGGCTATTAAATAAATGTATTGATTGCAATTCATGACCTATGGTTTATCACGTGCCATCATCATCATCATACTTTCAGAAGAGGTAGGCCTAGATAACGCTCCTATCCGCTCCATGAATGGCACAACTAACATTCAAGGACGTTTTGATGATTGGAAATATCTGGGGAAAAAACAAAAGAAAAGGACAAGCGTAGAAGTTCGCGGAGTGCGTGTAATTAGCTCTATAGGCATACAGAAGTCGACGTGAGCGATAATTGCCTTCTCCAGGGCTGTGTGGAAATCATCTTGCTGTATATAGTGCAGAAACATGGACTGTGAGAGCGCTTCCTAGGATCTCTTAAGTGACAATATACCTCATGCATGGGTACAGGAGGAGCAATAAAGACCCTGGGAGTAAAGACATTAGGCCAGAGGCATCACACGGATTCGACGGAAGCTTTGTCCAATGCGTGATGATATTTTTTTATTTTTTTATTTGATTTTTACCTTTTAAAGCGGCACTAGCACAATTTCACCAAAATACTGGATTTCTTCAATTTGCTCCAAATGATATCCAGGCCTTGGGAGAAAAAGAAGAATATTTTACAACAATAAAAATAAACATACCCAAAACAGAAAGGGAAATTGATATGAGTGAATAAAGGGACATCCTAGGTAAGTTTGTAGGCCAACTTTTAAGTTTTCCATAACTTTAAAGCAAAAAAGTGTATATTAACATTGATATTTTTGACTCGTACCACACTGATATAAAACCACCAAAGGTTTAGCCCGCGTCAAAAACAGTGTGAATCGGTGAGAAACATGCATACGGAGTGGTGTTTGTGTTAAAAGACCAGTTTCGTCGTCTGCTGAATTTAGCGTCCGCCAGCGACGTTTAAATCATAAAAACGTTCTGTATACCATAAGGAAGAGATTGGTCTTAATCATTTCGGGTGATGGCTTTGTATATATATGTTGGAATAAGATCTGAGACGCGTCGCCCTGCGCAGATCGCAGTGGTATTTGTTTTCGAGCGCTGCACGCAACTAAAGTACAATTGAACCTCTGCTGTATTTGGCAATCGCGCTAACGTATTAAGTTACTAGGGACGCTTGTTACTAAGTCAAGTGCAGCTGTGCAAACGCAGTCAACGCACATCACTTTAGCGACGCGTCTCAGATTTGACTCCACCACATAATAAAAGCTTTACAACCATGCAAAACTATCGATTTTGAAAAATCTTGAGGGCGCACTATTTTTCAATGTGCCAGTGTCTCTTTAAAGCAAGCATTAGATACCTTGCTAACTCTCAAAACTGAATATTTCTTCTCAATCTGGCACTAAACGGAAACGGTGCCGTCGGTTGCCATGGCCTACCCCCTCCGCACAAGAAACACAACCGTTCAGTCAAATGAAAGTACGCCCTCTTTGATAATTTAGAGACAGTGATCCAGTGGATCGATCCATTGATTTCAGCTGCAGCAGACGTGAAGTTCCTGCACCATAATATGGACTTTAAACAGCGCTATTTTTCATAGATATTCAGCCAGTCGTGTATTCGTACACAATTAGCTTCAAACATGTCTCGGGTCTGTTAGCTAAAATAAAAACTAACCAATAATATGATGCTCGGATAAATTTAGAAGCGCACAATCAATCGTTAGATGACAAAATAATTGTCGTCGTCTGCTACTGCTGGCATACTTATCATGCCAGATCATAGTGCCTCGGGTTCGGCCAGTACACCATGGTACACGGCTAGCGACTGTCATGTTTTGCGTTATTATTTACACTTACAGAGAATGCAGTAATATAAAGCACTTGCAAATTAATTGCAAACACATAAACACTAATCTTAGAAATTTTATTAATTTAAAATTAAACAAACTAAACCAAGATGTAGACCGGGTGTAGAGTGGGCCGCGTATGCCTAGGCTAGGCTATGCTATGAGTATGAATAGTATGATTACATGATTATGAGGCTATGCCATGGCCTGGCATCATGAAGATAGACCTTATTTTATATGCCTAGTCTTAGACTTAGACTCGCCTAGTTTTAGGTCAGGAGCTAGCTCAGCCCTAGTTAGTTTGGGCCTATGGATAGGTCGGGAGCTAGCTCAGGCCCAGCCCTAGTCTAGTTAGTTTGGCATGTTTGGGCCTAGGCATATTATAATTCCCATGATTCATGTACCATATTTACTACCAATAGTTTGGCGAACTATTCAGAAAAAAAGAGTAGGCCTAATAATACAGTAGACCTATAATGTTTTAAAATTTCGGTTTGGCGAACTATTCAGAAAAAAAGAGTAGGCCTAATAATACAGTAGACCTATAAATGTTTTAAAATTTCGGTACTTTTTTATTTGTTCAATATTTTGATTAAGAGATTGAGACCTAGTCTAGACCTACTTTCAGTTTCAGTGCCTTCTTTATTTAGGCTACACGGCTAAGCTAGGCCTACATCATTTGTGTCTACACTTAACAGCACAAGGACTGACTTACACACCAGCTTACACACGACTTTCATTCTTTAGACAAGAGTAATAATGAAATACGGTACAAGTAGGCCTATAAATGTTTTCAAATTTCAGTACTTTTTTTAACTGTTCAATATTTTGATAGATTGAGACCTGTTTTCAGTTTCAGTGCCTTATTTAGTATATTGGCTAGGCTTCATTTGTGACTACAGTGACCGCAGCAAGGACTTACTTCCATAGGCTTTAAAGATAATAGTAAAATCGGTGTTTTAAATAATTGACTTAGACTAGCCTTGTGCCATGAATGCATGGATAATCACAAAATTTGAATTAGGCCTAGGGCCTAGCATATAGAAAAAAAATGAAATGTTGTCATTGAAAAGACCTTTAGTCTAAAGTCTAAACTGATGCTTTACTATAATTGATTCAGCCTACCTCTAACTAATAAATAATGGGTTTACCATACCATATTATATGGGGCATAAGCAATTAAATCTGTGATTTTCACCCAAATTTCACCCAAATTAAAATTTCATGACAGGCCTTGTCAATACATACAAAAAATGTTTTGCTAATTATGTCTAAAAAAGCTTACTTTTTCCCATAGGGAGGATCGTTATTACAATAACATTAAAAATTTCATTTGTCAAGGAATTGTGGTTTTAACTATTAGATTATTAATTACGTCATGACGTCTTCATTGTTAAAAAAAAGTATCGTTCATGTTTGTCTGGACCTGGTCATTTTATTATTCTAGGCCTAGGCCCCGGCCTAGGCTAATACTACCTATATAATGTTATGCCTTAATTAATCTGTATCTAAATATTTTGTTTGTTCTTCCCCAGGCACATTGCCTCGACAGTCTTGGACAGCTGGCTCTTCGAGGGTTGACAACAACCAAGACAAAAATCTTATTTACGAAGATGAGGTAAAAGAAATCTGCCGTCAAGCACGGAATTGTGGGAAAACCAGTGGTTCGAATGGGGATTAATTTGGGTACACTAAATCAAAATTCCCTTCAATTTTTTCACAAGAGTTCACAAGAGTTTTGCTCAGGGTCTTATTTAGCAAATCATCCGAAAAGCTCTCATCTTATTCTGAAGCTGTCAAACAGTGAAGATGCTTGAGCATTTCCTCTTTCTCTGTCTTGATTTTTGCTGCTAGAGCTAAAACAGGTTTCACTGCGTCAAATGGTGAAATTGATAAATATCTTCAATCTGACTTCAACCTCTTTTAATCAAAATATTACAATGAACATTACAATTAGTGACACAGTCGACTAAGTCAACAGTTCACTTGATTCTCTTAGAATGTAGCTTTGAGCGAACACCAATCCGTACTCACTACCATCCATGAAAGATTATTTCCATCCGGTAGGTTTGTTTAATGGAAATCACTCAAGTGTGCTATTCCCCTCGCACAATATATGAGGCCATGTAAATCGTGATTCCATACCGTCATCACATAAGCCCCATAGCAACCCACTACTAATAATCCACCCATCTTCTACGGGCCAAGCTATGAAATATTCACCTCTGCTTTGCGAGGCATGAAGGCAACTTCCCGACGAAAAAATAAATTACACTTTAACAAATTAACAACCAATTTAAAGCTTTGCATCCGATTAACCCGAATATTTAAAGCTATTTACCCCTGCTCAGTCAGTGGCGTACCTTACGAGCATACAGGCCAATGAGGGTTTACCGTCATGCTCGGAAACCAACATTGTGCCTGTTATCAAAGCAATTAACACAATCAATTTAACACACTAGATCAAATTTTTGTACTTGGTGTTAAATTTTACCAAATTTTGGATTGTAATCAATAATGACCACTGCAGTCATTACGGTCGCTGTTAGTCGAGTCACTGGCTTGACAGCAAAACAACTCACGAGACTCTGGAGTGTCTTCACAAATGCCATTCTGCATTTTCTCTCGAACAAGCGCACGCAATAAAGCAAGGAGAGTGAAAGCGGTATTCCTAGCCTGGCTCGTAACATTAAGAATTGCCCTGAACTGCGGGTGTTGAATGTGAGAAGGATGGTATGCATCAGCAGATGACATGGGATTACTTGCAGAGAATCTACTTCCATCTACATGGTTGTCTATTCAACCACAATCTCGATGATACCGTGTCCGCCTCATATCATTATACCCTACCCAGGAATTTGACTTTCTGTCCTATCGTGTGTGGTCACTCAGTGAGCTATCCACAACAAATTACTGTCCTGCCATAACGCCACACACTACACACACACGCACGGGAACTGGTGTCAGGCACAGCACTACGCTGAGACGTTAATTAGAAACGCACTGCTAGTAATGACAACATGTAATCACTTGGAGTACCTCCCTACTGACTCTAACTTGTGAGGACTTGATTCCCAAGGATTGTAATGCAGGAATTCATAGAGGCAATCAACCAACAACGATCCCAGAGCTGGTGCTGTTAGAATAATTCGAGACAAGAACCTTGAAAGATTGGTGGAATTGTGCAAGAGGAAATCCCTCGAGGAATTAGTGTGAGTAATTCGTATTTGTATAACTGTCATGGTAGGCTAGGCTAGGAAAAATGAACGCTGATTTGAAACAACTGTGAAATGACAACAAGAACCTTTTATTAAAATACAGCAATATTTTATTGTCAAAATAAGTCTAACATGTTGCTGTACATGGTTTAATGATTTGTTTAGGGAGGTGCGAGTTTTGTTTATTTTGTTTACTTGTTGTTTATTTGTTTGTAAGTTACCGCCGCGTATTTTCGGAATAGTGGCCGTGAGATTTGTTCTGGCACCTCCTTAGCTAGTTTATGTGAAATGACCGCTACTTTAAACACTTTAAATGGCACCTTTGAGCAAAATCCGCTGCAATATATTAATTGTAAAATACGTCAATAACATGTTGCTGTATACTTTAATGATTTGTTTAGAGATAGTGTCATTTTTATTAATTTGTTACTTGTTGTTAATTTGTATTACATCGAGCGTATTTTCGGCATATTGCGGTCGATTGATTTTAGCCATTCAAGTCCTAGGCTAGTCTAGACTAAGGGAGAGTGAAAGCAGATATGAAACTCTTTTAAATACACGTTGCTTGCAAATACAGCCTTGATTTATTGTAAAATAAGCCTTAACATTTGCTGTATAGTTTAGATGATTTGTTTTAGAGTGGTGTGACTTCGTTTTTGTTTTATGTTGGTTATACACCGCCGTATTTTCTGAATTGTGCGAGATTCGTGTTTTTTTATAGACGGCATTCAGTAGCTAGGCTAAGCATGGCTCAGTTAACATACTTTTAAATTTCGCCTTCTTGAAATATATAACAAGAAAACAAACGGAAAATTGTATTGTAAATAAATCAATAACATGTTGCTGTATACATAGTGATTGTAATAGGGACATGTGACTTAGTTTTGTTTGTTACTTATTGTTTGTTTTGTTTTGTATTTACCCCGCCGCCGTATTTTCCAAATAGTGTGGGATTTTAACAAAACAACCGTAGGCTATAGGATATTTGAAAAACTTAGTTGAGTTACCGTGAACATTTGACCGATAAATTGCTAGGCTAGGCATTACAGTAACGTTTAAAGGACACATTCGTTGCAAATACAGGCAATATTTTTTAAACAAATTGAAGAACATTTTCTTGGAAGTTTTATGCTTTTGAGGGGGTAAAAGTTTTATTGTTTGTGTTTGTTTCAATCAGTTTTTCATTTGTTTGGTTTTTGCCCGCCGTATTTTTTTTTAATAGTCTTAGCTAATTGGTAAAGTAGGGTATTTGACTAGGATTTAACGCATATTAAATGACATAGTTTTTGCAAAATAAAGCAACATTTTATAGTAAGATGAGCCAATAACATCTAAGAAACATGCAAATAACTGTAAAAAGGGACCCGAAACGTGCAAATAATGAAAAAAACGTTTGTTTTTAACTGTTGTGAGTCCCAGCTTGCATTTAAAACGACGTTATTTTGATGCACATGTTAAACAATGTTAATAGACACCTTTGCTGTGGCTGATTAATTTACAGCAACCTTAAAAGGTAGCTACAAATTGCCTTGGATGTCTTTAGCCTCTTGTTAATGCCTCTGTCTATTTAGAGTATTTTATTTTTATGTTTAAAATATATAGTTCTTAAATTTTGTGAAAATTTGCCATTGCCGCTTTAAGATTCTTAGTCGTAGTAAGTGGTAGTTCAGTTTATTTTTTTAGCCCTATTTGTTGATTTTCTGCCATCGTAATCATTTCGAGCACTATTTTCTAACTGCTGGAGGTTCTTGCAACCTAACCTTTCCACTTACCTTACATTAATACCAATAAATACTACACAACTAACTCTAACTCTAATCCTAACCCTAACCTTAACACGTTACCAGGTACATTACCTATTAATCTCTACCTCTACCCACAACTTAACTCTACTCCTAACCCTAACCTTAACACTTACCTTACATTATGCCTACTTAAATCTATCCACAACTTAACTCTAATCCTAAAACCTAACCTTAACCTTACCCTTACTTGTGCCTATTAAATTCTACCCACAACTTTAACTCTCATCCTACACCCAACCTTAACACGTACCCTTACATTATTCCTATTAAATTCTAAGCCACAACTTAACTCTAATCCTAACCCTAACCTTAACACTTCCCTTAACATTGTCCATTAAATTCTAACCCACAACTTACTCTAATCCTAAACCATAACCTTAACCCTTCCCCTTACATTATGCCTATTAAAAATGTCTAGCCACAACTTAACTCTAATCCTAACCTGACCCTAAAAAATCAATTGCAATTATGCCCCTCCCGTGTTTGGAAATTCATCATTTAGTTTACCTCAGACCAGGGTTGTTTGAATTTAACCACGCTTTAAAATAATATAAAGTGGTCTGCAAAATGCAAGTTTTTCATTGACAACTGCTGTTACATGAAACAATATGTGATTCCATCTAAGCCTAAGGTGTAAGCAGACCTAGCCTGTATTTGGGCCAGGAATTATTTCAAGGGGAGTTTACATTTTATCTAAGGTTGGGACTTTTTTTTGGCAATGGGCACAAATTTTTGTGATGTTGAAACCTTTTCAAAATTGCACCATTTTGGTTGAGAACCTCTTTTTCTTTGCTCACACATTGTTTGGGTCACACAACATGCTATGGAGGCCTAACCTGATCATGCCATCACCACAGTAATTTATAAAACATGTGATTTTTTGTTATTCAAAATGATTAATTGCAGAAACAAATAACAAAAAGCACACCATGGTATATGAAGAAGAATCTTTTTAATCACAAAATCAATCACAGAACCTCTCTCATACTTTTTGTGACCATGGCATCTCAAACTTGCAGGCTGCAGAAAAACTAACAAAAAAAACAAATTTTTAGTGATTTTCTAAATTTCTTGCACAGTAAACATGTATTTTACAATTCAGGATAATGGTATGGAATTTTTGATTAGGCCATTTACCATGGTAACAGCATCTTACCCTTTTTTCAGCCAGAGTAAGTTAAAAGTTAAAGTCCTTCCCGCTCCAAATGGTGCATAGAGCGGCGTCTATCTCCATTTCCATAAATCCCTCGGTACGCGTCTCGTCAAATGAGTGGAAAGTACAGTACCTCCATGTGTTCATTGCCCCACTCTGTAAGTTTTAAATGCTAAGTGCCTGACAAGAAGGCAGTAAGTACTATTTTAAAGGCATTATCAGTGATCCACCCGAAAGAGTCAAAATATCTGAATTTTGCAGGAATATAGCTTTAAAGTGTAGGATAAGTCTGTTGAATTTTCATAAGTTTCTTTTTTCCAACTGAAAAACTGATAGAAAAGGAAGAAAGAGAAAGAAAGAAAAAGTAGTATTCAAAGATGTAAATCTCCATTCAAAAAACGTGTGGTAGTAAGTGTCCGAACGGACAGTAATTACTAAAATATTCAATTTTGTCCTTATTAGGCTGCTTTTGGTTGTATCACTTGTAGAGTATATTAGGACACTTATACTTGTTACTGAGATGCAAAAATTTGATTTTTGATGATTTTTTGGGTTTTCTGATTTAGCAAATCACTGATAGTGCCTTTAAGTGTTTGCTATGGCCCATGACCACTAGACTGTGAAACTAACACTCTAACCACTAACCCAAGCCATCGGTTAAAGCCAGAGTAAGTGGAATAGTGACATTCAATTTTTAAAAAAATGACAGAAGTTGACCTTTGACCCATGCATAACTAAAATCTCCTATGAACCAGTCCTGGCATCATGGGTTTTCATAAACTGGAGACTTGTAAGAATGATGATTCAGCTTGTTAAATGATGGGTGCCTTGTCAAATCATCTAATTCTGCTGCTTTATACTAGGGGTTGCCATCCTGTTCATATGCCGAACCTATATTGCGGGCTTTTTAGGCAAACGAACACTATACCACTGCTATATTGAGATTATGAATTCAATACAAATTAGCTTGTAACTTTCACGAAGCCAAAATCGCAGATTGTTACAGCATTTTACAGATATCTATAACAAAATGTAAAAGTTAAAGGGATTAGCAGCGATAATGCGAGAGAGTCGAAAAGTGTGGAAATGCATATTTTAAACTTATAAAATCAGGGATAAGTGTGTACAATTCCATATAACTGCTTCAATGTTGAAACAAATCACCAAATAGTGAAAAAAATGAAGTATTTCAGGAAATTTGCCATACCGTCTCCCGCAAATAGATATACAGAGACGGCATCTCAAAATCTGCACTAAACAGCTGATTGTGGTTTACACCAGTACAGAATAAACAAAGATCAATAATGTTTGTGTTTGAGGTCAAACTGTATTGGTCATGGTGCACAATAGCAGGCTGAAAATCTGTGCTATTCACAGGGAAAACTTTTGATCTCAAGTCGCATTTTGATACGTGCACGTATAGAAATTACAGAATCAGATAAAAAGTGCTGCCTTGTCTTAATACACGGATTTCAAACCAACCACTTGCAGGTTATGTTCAAATATCTATGCCAGTAACAAAAATATAAAAATATGAATTTGATGATTTTTTCGATGTTTCGCATTAGCAAATCGCCGCTAATCCCTTTAAAGAATCACAAGCCATTTTTTTCAAAAACAAAAAACAAAAAAACCACTGCCATAATATTTTTCCTGTAATGTGTTTCTACTTCTTATATTCCTTAGCAATTGATTTTTCAGTAATTAATTGGTTGCTACAGGGAAATTGTTTTCAGCTTAGTACGTAATTGCCTAATTGAATTCTCTGATTTCAATGTAATTCCCTGTCATTCATTTGTAAGTTAAACATATATTGAAACAGGGAGAAAATATATATTTTTTGGTTCAATGCTATGTCAAAAAAGGTCATCTTCCATGTTCAAGACTCCCATGTACAATCCATTCAGATTGCTTTGGAGATGTTTATTAGAGTGTAGATATTGAAAAGATAAAAAAGACCCAATGTTAATGCTAAACAATTATATTTTTATAACAACTGTAGTTTTAGAGGGCGCGTTTTGTGATCTAAAGCCTATAGTTTTATTATATGTACCAGAAAGTGATTTTCTTATAGAGTCCCACGGACCCCCATATCTGCATTCAGGAGTACAGAAGACCTTCACTGCAGTACTGCAGTCAACAACCTACGTTTAATATAGATTGAAGTACATTTCACATAGAATAAAGCTCATATACACTTGTTATTTTTACTGATAATCATTGAAGATAATACACATGTAATTTTTAATTAAACCTTTAATATGACTTAATTGTAACCTTATCATGTACATGATTTTACCCAATTTCTAACAGGTGTTTGAGACATTATCTACCTGAAGGCATTTCCCCTGAAGACCTGGATGACTTTGTCATACTTGTGTAAAAAATGAAAACAGGTAAATATCCCTGGATATCATATAAATAATAGCATTTTTTTAAATTGTTTTAATCTCATGCACCAATATTTTGTTTGAACATTCTATATTTAGTAATAGTAAAAATGAGATTGGTTGGTCTATAGATCTTAAATATAATATCAAAACAAATGATGCATACATTTGATTCAAACTACTTTGCCCAAGAGAGTGTCATCTTCTCTGGTTTCAGTTAGTTTTTAAATTGAGATACAGCCAATGGCAGCTATTGGCATAACTCTAAAATAAATCAAAGTAAGCACATCAATACAATACAAACTTCTTCTTCTTGCATATGAGGCAGCAGCTAAATATGTTGTAAACGGTGGAGCCAGCTCACTGCCGATTGGTTGGGGTTTGAGAAGTCTAGTCCACCAGTAAATGAAAGGTAGGGCACTCATTGAGAATTGTGATCCGCAGTCTGGTCTGTGATGGAGAAACACATTGGCAGGCTGGAGATGGTCGCAGCCCCCATCGGTTGCTTATTGCTGTTGAAAAGCGGGGACCGGAACTTCCTGTGTGAATCGGTTTGCGTTAAGGTCACCCTTCCTTGCGTGGACGATTGCTACCAGGTGGTAGTTCAGCAGGGGCGGACCCAGGATTTGAAAAACGTCAAAATTACTGGGGGGGCAGGGGGCTGAAAGGCTAGCTAAGGCTGAAACTTGTCCAAAATGAGCTGATTTTACAAGATTTTGCAGAATTATCGGGAGGCGCGCGCGCCCCATCCGCCCCTCCCTTAATCCGCGCCTGTTCAGTCATAGGTGTAATAGTGAGTTGGTCTGGTCTTGGAGTATCTTGCCAGACAGTATTCCATGTCTGTAAGATGTTGAATGCGGAGCTGGAAAGTTTATCAGCATGTCGACAGAAAGGTCGCGAGAGCACAGTCTCTGTCTGGCGGGCTGGTGTGATTCTTTAACAGTGTTATGCAGCAGGTGCTTGTTGTCCAGCAGAGCCTTATTCACTAGTTTGTGCGTGTGGTGTTCTCTCCGAAGCATTGCAGGTGCAATGCCTGAAAGCACTGGTAGAAACTTAGATGGGGTGGGGGACGGAGGCAACCAGTAATGGTTCTCAAGGTCTCGTTGAGTACTGTGTCCAGCTTCTTTGTGTGAGAGCTGTTGCACCATGCTGGGTGGCATATTCAGCAGCGCTGTAGACCAGAGCCAAGGCGGTGGTGCGAAGAGTCTTTGGGCTGGCACCCCATGGGAATCCATCAGTAGGCACAGAGCAGGGTTTTATTCCACGAAGATACCTTGGCGCATACGGACTCGAGGTGCTGCCGGTAAGTAAGCTGCCTGTCAAGTTTCACACCCAGATAGGTTGGCGTAGGATTTTGTGGCAGAGGTGCTCCATTGAGGTTGATTTGAAGCTGGCGATGAGCCTCTTTGGTATTGAGATGGAAGGCAGTAGCGGTGGTCTTGGCTTCGCTCAGCTTCAGTCTTCAGGTCTTGAGATATGCTGCAAGTAGGGCCATAGATCTGCAGTAAGTGTGCTTTCTACTTCTGTCCAGCTGCTGTCTGAGTGGAGAAGGGCAAGATCGTCGGCGTAGCCATATTGTCTAGATGTTGTTTGAGGTAAGTCGCTGATATACAAGTTGAACAGCATGGGAGCCAGTACAGATCCTTGTGGTACTCCATTCCTCAGACGACGCAGACGACTACTCTGCCCATCACTGGTTTTGAGAATAAAGCTACGGTTTGCAAGCATATGGATTGTACAAGGTGACGATCCGGGATGGTCCTGAAAATCTTGAGTGTCAGGCCCTGGTGCCACACGGTCTCGTATGCTACAGTAAAGTCCACCAAGATGACGCTTGCCTTACGACGCTTTTCACAGCTTTCCTCAATATCATTTGTGAGTTTTACAATCTGGTACAGTGCTCCGGCCACGGCGAAATCCTGCTTGTTCGTCAGGCAGATGGGGTTCGACGACGGGCTCCAGCGGGCCAGGATCATCTTCTCAAGGAGTTTGAAGGAAACACACAGTAGTGATATTGGGCGGTAGTTCTTAGGGTTGTCGACAGGCTTGTTTGGTTTGGGGAGTGCGATGATAGTAGCCCTCCTCCAGACCTTGGGTAAGTACTGGTTGGTAAGGCAGCATGTGTAGAACTCCTGGAACCATCAGCCATCATGGGCCGAATGGCATCAGGAACTCCGCTGGTATGTTATCAGGCCCCTGGGCCTTTCCACTATTTAGTTGGCTGATAGCAGAGGTAAGCTCATCTAGTGAGAAGGATGTTGAAAGTGACCCGTCCACGCCAAGGGCTCAACGAAGTTTAGTGATCTCTTTTTTAACAGAGCGAGTGTGATCCTTATCAATGTTCTTGAAACGACCATTTGCGAGGAGTTGCTCAGCGATTGAATTGGCAGTCACTGGACATTTCGATAGTTTGGACATTCTGCCGGTGAGACGGTTTATAGTCTTCCAGGCCTTCCTGCTGGAGTAGTGTAAGTTGATTCTTAAGTTGGACCGTCTCCTCCCAGTGCTCACGGCGATTCCTGTCCAAGTAGTTTGTCAGGTCTGAAGCCTTGGATGACGCTTCTTCCCTGGGTTCAGAATTCAGGAAATCATTGTAGAGAGTATCACATTCCTCATCCCAGGATGGGATATAACTGCGACGACAGCCACGCAGGATGGTCTTCTTTGCTATATTAATAAAGAGTTTACACAGTGTTGTGTAAGAATTGTCCAGGTTGGAGGAGGTTGGTGTCGGGAGGTTGGGCACTTCTGAATCCACCAGGTTCTTAAACTGGTCCCAGTCTGCCTTGCGGAAGTTCCACCTTTTCACTGGTTTTGTTGGTACAGGCTTAGCAAGGCTCTCCTGAGCAATCAGTGATGGTCTGTGTTGGGACTTCGGAAGCGGTCGAGAACAGTACGGTGAACAAAGATAGTGTCCATGTTTGCAAAAGCAAGGTCGGGGTTTGTAGTTGTATTCCAGCTTTCAGAGTAGAAACTGTCTGGTTGCTTATATTGTTTTAGCTTGGGGTCGTGCAAAAGTTGTAAACCGGATTTGGAAGCCCAGTCCTCTAGGGTAGCTCCATCAGGGTTGGTATTCCTGTAATCCCAGGTAATGCTATGACTGTTAAAGTCACCAGCGTAAATGAAAGGTGCACCGTAGGTGGGTAGAGAGTCTGCTTGAAGCCGATGGTTAGGTGACTTGTAGACATTGGTGACATGAACACCTGCAATTTGGGTCGTTGCCAATTCCAGGGTGGAGTCTGCAGGTGTGGTTGCAATTTGTTTCCATTGAACTGAGTTACTAGCAAAGGTGGCAATCCCATGGGTAGCGCTCTCGATGTGTGCCGCTAGGGTGTAGCCGCAAATGTTCAGAATGGAACTGTCAGTTGCGTGTGTCTCTTAGAGGAGAATTGCAGTGACTAGTCTTTATGCGTTTGTGTAAGGTGTTCGATGATGTTTATCTTTGCCCTAGTGAGACCTTTCACGTTCAGTTGAAGCACTGAGATGCCATCTGACTTGACATCCGGTGATGCCTGCCCAAATAACGGCATGTGTTCCAGACTGGCATCAGATTGTGTCCTCTGACGAGGCATGATAAAAATACAGTGAGATAAAAAGACAACAGTGAGTTAAAAAGACAGTGAATTAAAAGAGAAAAACAGATGTTAGCGTAGCCTCAGTTGATTATCATTCGCCTGATCAAGATCTTTTTCCGGGGCTCAACACAAGGAGGTTGATAATCTTGAACCCCAATACAAACTGTAAACCACAAGCCAATTTTTCTTGATTTCTAGTCAGAATAGTGAGTTGAAATATTGACAACATCCAAATTTATCAATGGCCACCAATCCCGCCATCATCTGTTAAACTTGTGAAAATTTGTGAAATCTTAGGAAATGTTATGACTTCAACTTTTGATATTTTGAGAGTTTTTATTGGTAGTTAACCTAATGCAAGTTGACTGTCTTTAATTAAACTTAAATTGAGAAAATACCTAATAACAGTACATTAAAAAAACAAAAAAACATGCAGAACATCATGTGACCAAACATACCTGTCAAACAGGACAATGTGATTGTTTTGTTTTTGTTTTTTGTAAATATGAAACCTATCAAGGGAGCTAAATATCATGCATTTTTTCAGTCTTTTGAATCCTGAGATGTTTCTCTTGTTTAGGTCAAATCAAAATGCTTGTTAAATAGCTCACAAATTTACTGGACACCTTGCAAATGTACATTTATGTCTATGGGTCATTAGATACCTTGGCAATTAGAGATGGGCTATCGAGGGTCATAGTTTTAGATCATTTCTAACAACGGTTGTCAGGTGGTCAAGCGATAGTTTGCTATGAGGTTCCCAGAAAAGGAAGGGCGCCATCAAAATGTAAAAACCAGCACATAATTGTAAACAAAATGGTTGTACCGAGGAATCTGGCAGGAAGAAACCAGCACGATGTGAGCGGTCATTGCAGCAGTCGGGTCACCTTGTCCTCAGACAGAATCCAAATGTGAGGATGATATGAAAGAAATCCCGTCAGTTTCCCAAACTGACATTCCATCGAATTGTGCTCAAAGAATAATGGCACCTGTACTGTAAAAAAATCACAATTAGGCACTAGTGTGTATTTTGTTGGAACTTAAATCGTACTTTCATCAACATTGTAAAAAATATTATAATAAAACATGATTTAAAAACGACCATATTACTAGTCTTATCCTATGCAGAATTTTGTTTTCAAGTAATGGGTACTAACTTTTTGGACAGTCTGTACAGAAACATGAATGTAAGCACCTGTAATAAGAAATGCAATTTCTGTGCCATTTTTTACAGTGTGGATATGAAATGCTTAGCAGTAACAGCCAGTATACAAAGTGAATCCCACAAGGGGTGTCTGGAATCCAAAAGTTGTGTGTCTTCAGCAATTAAGCTTCTCTGCCATTCCTCAAGCTTGCCACCTTATCGAGTCTCCACCACATGCCCAATGAGTCTCCACTAGTATACCAAATGAGTTTCAAGCAATCAAGACTCCAACAGTGTACAAAATGACCAGCTGCAAGGTTTGTGAATCTCAAGTTCTGTAACAAACCTCCAGGTTGAGGATCCATAAGCATACCCAATAAGTCATAGCAATCAAGTCTTCACCAGTGTAGCAAATGAATCTCCCACAATGTATCACCGAGTCTCAGTACTAACACGCACCAAGTCTCCAGCATGCAGCATGTGAATCTCAAGCTCCGTAACAAGCCTCCACCATGTACCCAATGTTGAGATCCACAAGTATACCCAAATACCCAATAGGTCATATCAGTCAAGTCTCCACCAGTGTCGGAAATGAATCTCTCCCTAAATGTTCCAGTGAGTCTCCAGTACTAACATGAATCCAGTGGTTCTCCAGCATGCAGTGTGTGAATCTTAAGCTATGCACCGAGTTCCAGCAATGTAATAAACAGGCCTGGCCCATGGTCCACCCCAAAAAGAATCCACAAAAGAGGCAAAAGGTCACTTTTTTGATAAAAAGATCCAAAATTTTGGAGAAATTTTGACAAGAAAGTGCACTTTTAGGTGACCAAAAGTTCAAAAAGTCCAACCATTTTTAAGGAGAGGTTAAATACAACTTTTAAATGAATCCTGCCTATGACCCTGGTCATGAACATGACTATCAAACAATGTATGGTATGAGTCTTCTAAACATATAAATAAAGGGCATTTTAAAAAAAATTTCTTTGATAGAGCATAGTCTCAAATATACATGGTATGATTTTTTCTTTTTAGTTTGTCTGGCCAGAATTATAGGGGTGAGGTTGTAGCTTTCACACAGTATTAAAAGTGTGCAATCATAAGAGTTGCTACACGATACGCAGTATAGTCAAAAAGTTTTAGGCTGGTAGTCTCAAAGGGAGTTTTACTTTAGACAAGGTTAGTGCTTTATAGACCTTTTGCCTTTCAAAGTACTCTGAAAGGGTGTTACATAATAGGTGAGAGAATTTTTCATATGGATGGTCATTCTGACTCATCCATGAGAATTTTTCTCACCTTGTACATCACATTTTCAACAGAAATGTCATTCATGAAGGACTAAACCTGGTTTAAGCCTGGGTCTAAGGTTAGACTCCCTTCAGGAATCCTTAAAATAGATGTACTTATTATTTTAGGTCTGTCAGACAAATACCAATGTAGTTAAAATAATTGTGGATTTTGTCTGCAAACACTGTTTGTATTAGTAAGAGTGTGTTAAAGAGGCCGGATATTGGGTCACCAAATTTCAGAAAGTTCTGTTCTTCTCTTAGTTTGATAGAGATATGGGTATTGATTCCTTTTGGGGAAACTTGGGAGAAAATGATGATAAAAAGTAAAGCCCCAACAAATCTGAGTAACCAAGAGGCCACAAATGCAAGTTTTTACTTTTAAATACCGCCAATTTGACTTTTTGGCAATCTTTTTGTTGTGATTTGGTATGTCTCCTCCATGACTGTTGAAGTCCCAGACTTAAGTTTAATCATTTCCATGCCCATAAAACCAATTCCTTGGCAAAAAATAATGAGTAATTACAAAACTCTAACAAGCAATAAATGAGAATAAACACTAAAATGGCAAAATAAAAGATTCGCATAATGATTTTATACAAATTGTTACCATTTACACTCTCGGAGAATGCAGTGTGACCTCCTAAGGAATTTTTTTTCGGTTCATCTTTTTTTTTCTAATATATTTTTTTTCTTCACCTTATCAATTATATAACGCGCAACTGGTCACTGTATCGGTCCCTGACTATAGTATGGTTGACACTTCTTCAACTTACTGTAAGTTTTCAGTGCAGTGATGGATCAAAATGCATACTTGGTATGCTTATAATTACATTGAGACAAGGGTCTTATGTGTGGTAACAGATGAAGTCAAGGGGCCCCCCCCCACCCCCCCCCAAAATCCAGGTCATTTAAGGTTTCATATTGCCTTTAGTATACACCTTTTTGTAGCATTTAATAACTTACTGTAGCTTTTATTGCAGTTATGGAATAGTTGGCATGCTTTACATTGAGATACTTGAGGCCAGGGGGAAAAGGGGCCTTATGTGGGGTAACAGATGTGAAGGTCAAAGGTCATTAGAGGGTCACTATATGTTTGTACCATGCTTGAGCACTCACAATTCAAAATCTGCACTTAATCTGCACATTTGGGTGAATTCAAGCGGGATGCCCCCCTCCCCAGCTAGGACTTTATTGCCACTGCTTAAATTTGTTTTAAAAAAATCAAAGAGACAATTTGCACGGGGTTTAATAGCTGTGATGAAGCACTATTATGTCTGTCACATTTCTGCTTTCAAATCCTGACCATTTTGCTATGCAGGTATGAAATGGTACAAAGTAAAATCAAATTACTGTGTGATACTACAACCAACTCCACCAGTCTCCCACCCTATATGCACAATGAAGATGGTACCTATATTCGTCATGTTTTGTAAATTTAAGTGACAGCTTAGCAGCCATATGGATGTGGTACATTTTCTGTTGGGGCACTCTGGATTTAGCAATTTTGCCCATTTCCCCCTACAATTTGCATTAATACACAAATATACTCCCCGCCTAAAAAATCCGAACGATATAAATTACTGTATTAAAAAGGTATGTAGGTGAATTATAATAATAAATGCCAGTAGCGTTGTTCGCGTAATGTGTTTGCTTATTGACCTGTGTCCGTAATGCATTGATAACGAAGCATGATGTGGAAGTTTGAGAGATTTATCCAGCTGGCTTGGCGCGTTCATTTGAAAGCAAGTTTGAGCACGTTGATGGCCATTTCAACATCGTTCGGATTTTTTAGGTGGGGAGTATACTAGTATGGGAGGAACTTCAGGGAACCCAGTATGTTTTGCAACTCATACCTCCTATCGTAAGTGGTGTAACTAGGGGTGGGCAAAGTGGGCGACTCGACCACCCTTGGAAAAAAGTTGGGGAGAAATTGTGAAGACAAGGGAGATAAAAAGGGTGAAAGTGCACCTGGTCCCCTCATTTCTTCCTCAATATAGGGTGAAATTTGGCCAAATACAATTTTGCACGTACTCTCTTTCAGTCATAGAAACAGAGGAGAACCCAGACTGGCAGCCATTTTTGTCCTGCATGGATGCCTAATTGGGAGTATTAGAAAATGCATTTCACACATCCCAAAATCGTGTTTGCCTCATTGGCATGCTTGCATCAGCAACATCTTTATCATTACTTCCTAAATGCACTGTGTGCAACTATTATGCAACTGCCAAGGTATTTGATGTTTGATACATACTAATTAGATATAGACATCTTGCATGTAGTTCTCCAAGATCGAACAACCCCAAATGGGTGATTTGTAGTTACAAGCCTGTGTACATTGGATATTCTGCAGCCCTATGGAACACTCAGTAACTGCCTTAATTTTTTGGCTGATAAACTAGCAATATCTGAATTAGGACACCAAGCGATGTAATGGAGAAAAAACATGTGTGCATTAATATAATCAAAATACAGTTTTGCAATGCCTTCATGTATTGCAATTAACCTACATGGGACATAATTGCATGAACAAATTGACATACCATAATAAATACCCCCCTACTGAAATCCTTCACTTCACGAGTTTGAAACATTTTGATGGTTACATTCTGTAAAACAGAAATGGTTCCAGGGGGAGGTGGCAGTTTTGTGGCAATTTTCTGGAACAGAAAATACAGTGTTGACATCCCTGACAGAATGTACAGTATATCTAGCATGTTTTGCGACACAATTCCAAAGCATTCAGACCGGGATTCGGGCTGCACTTTAGGCTTGTAGTAAATATTAATCTGGCCCGTGAAAGATGGATTTAGCTGGATTAGCACATTACAACAGCAATGGTCTGTGGAGCTGATGACAGCATGCTTTCAAGTTTTTCATGTTTGTTAATGCTGGCATCATCTCAGCATCCCTGTTCCAGAAATTGCACACAAACTGCCACCCGCCCCCGGAACTCTTATTGTTTTTACGTTTTGACAACATGTAAACTCCAAATTGTTTTCAAACACTCGTGGAAGTGCATTTCAGTTAAGGGTCCTTTTCATCATGCCCATTATGTCCCTTTAGTTTAATTTTTCAATAATTTTACACTGCACAGTTGAATGTATACCAACCCATGTGTTTTGATATATTTTGTAAATACTGCAAAAATTTTCTTCCATATGGATGAAATATCCACTTTTTATTTACAAAACTTTTGTTTAAAATGAAAAACCTACAATCCGTTATCAAATCCGTGATATCATATCTGTATCAAACTCAAAATGTTAAAAATGTTGTAGATATTGCCTTTTTCGGAGTGGGGGCATAGCAAGTATTGTCAGTCCTGGGTTCTCCTTTATTTTCTTTATTTTCAGTGTACTGTGTGTGAGAAAGACATCAAATACAACCATTATCAGTGATTGACACTGATTAATTATACCACCAAAAGTTGTAGGTCTACGTTATTGAACAAAGGGGGACTGGACTATGTAGCTTTCTTGCTTTCATGCTTGCATGGGCATCTACCAGCCAGTCACTAAAGACTAGAAGAAGAAATGAGGAATCAAATTTTTCAACTCTCAATAAATAAGTGTGTTGGTCATTCTTATAAAAATGACAACCTGCTCCACCTCAAACAAATTAGAAACTTTAGCCCTATAATGCATAGCAGCTATCTGTTATTAATGTTTATGTAATGTAACAAATAGCTGCCTTAGCTTTTCTTCTGTACCACGGCACTATATCAAGAATATTGCCAGTTTGGCCCATTGTTGGTTCACAATGCTGCATCACCTAATGAGCCAGTGAAGAAGCCTCTCTTGGTGCCCAAGCCCATAAGCTAAAGTTGTTCACGGCACATTCCAGTCCTACCCCAGTGATTAACCCAGACATCCAAACGAATAGTGTATTCCAATTTAATGTAGGCACTGTAATCATTGATACTCTGGTTAGATAGCATTTTCTATGAAATGTAAATTATAAACATTGCAAAAGTGTTACATTAGATGAAATCATGTATGTTTCATTTTTATGTATGCAGTGCAAGAGACAAGTGTGACTTTAAAGGTGCTTTCTTCCAATTTTACCCCCCCACCCTCCCTGGCTCCAAAAGCATAGTGGGATATTGGTGATAGCGCTCATGTCGATATGTGTATGTATGTAGGGGTGTGTGGTGTTTGTGTTCCAGTTTGTTCGTGTTTTTCGTTTTTTTTAATATTTTTAGTATGTTGTTTTTACACATTTTGGCGCTCGCCAGTGGTGTAAGGTGCAATAGGGGTTTCTTCGTGTTTGGTTGATGTCAAAGGTCATGGACCAAGGTCAAATGTCATTTGAGGGTATGTTCCAGACGCCATCTTGCCAGGGATGAAACAAGTTTACTTGCAGTATTTTTATATATTTGTCTCTACTTGGTATGAGAACATGCCACTTGGATATACTCCCACCAATTATTTGGGAAATAAACTTGATGTTTTGATTGTAGAAGGCAATATGCTTATTGCAAAGTCCTATTCTATACGGTGCTAACATTGATGGTTAACCAATTAAAACGCCGCAGGTTTTTGTCTTCATTTGGGAATGAAATGGATTTGAAGTCTGAATTTTCAGGAGAAATATACATCCTTTCATCTGATATCAAAATTGATAATTACTTCTGGTAAAACATCACAAAGCAAAGTAGCTGGGTCACCAAAACTACGCCACGGAACAGGCCCTTAATGAGGAAACTCACGCAAATGAAAGTATTTGAGAAATATGTCATGCCGTCTCCCACAGATCAACAGATGGCTACGCAAAAGAGCGATTGTGATACACCTCAGTACAGACAGCTGGTGATTGTCACAACCCATTACTTACCACTGTATTAGAATCAGTGTGGTATAAGAGACTGACATTGTTTACTCTCCAGTCATCACTACCTCCATGCACAGACCACATACCTTCTGGTCATATGTTTTGCATGCTATCTTCAGTAGCATAGCTTTGTATGTTACTTCGTAGTTGTGGTGTAAATGTAGGTATAAAAGCAAAGGTAATCCTGCTGTGTAGTAGCTGTGAACTTTGTTACATGCTTGATAGAGAAGTGTGCTGCATTCTTTCATGTATTTGTATATACTCATCATTGGTGTGTATAACATAGTGACGATTGAGAAGTGAGCTGTATCTTTCCTTTATTTGTATATAATCGCATTGGGTGTATAACATAGTTACGGATGTTAAGAAGTGAGCTGCATTCTTTCATGTCTTTGTATATAATATCATTGGGTGTATAACCTGTGACGGATGTTGAGAAGTGGCTGCATTCTTTCAATGTAAATGTGTATCTAAGATCATTGTTGTAATAACATAGATTGATGGATGTTGAGAAGTGAGCTGCATTCTTTCATGTATGATGTATATAATATCAGACTGGTTTATAACATATTGAGGGATTTTGAGAAGTGAGCTGCATTCTTTCATGTATTTGTATATAAATATCATTGGATCTTGGTGTATAAAATAGTGACGGATGTTGAGAAGTGAGCTGCATCTTTCATGTATTTTATAATAATATCATTGGGTGTAATAACATAGTGACAGATGTTGAGAATTGATTTGCACTTTCATTTAATTTAGTATATAATTATCATTGGTGGATAACATAGTGACGGATGTTGAGAAGTGAGCTGCGTTCTTTCATGTGTTGGTATATTATCTATCATGGGTGTATACATAGTGACGGATGTTGAGAAGTGCGCTGCATTCTTTCATGTGTTTTTATATAATAGCATTGGGTGTATACATCAAAAAAAAAGTGACGGATGTTGAGAAGTGAGCTGCGTTCTGTCCAATGTATGGTATATAATATCATTGGGTGTATAACATAGTGAAGGATGTTGAGAAGTGAGCTGCATTCTTTTCATGTAAATTTGTATATAATATCAATATGGGTGTTACATAGTGACGGATGTTGAGAAGTGAGCTGCAATCTCTTTCATGTATTTTAATAATACATTGGGTGTATAAAATCGGGACCGGAATTTGAGAAGTGAGCTGCATTCTTCATGTATTTGTATATATATCATTGGGTGTATAAGGAATTACTGCGTAAAATTTCCCCGTCCGATTTATAGTAGATCCAATAAGATCCGGCGGCGTCCATGTACTTTGGAATTGTGTTCAGCTTCTGATAGCTGGCCTATGGAACATACACGTCGGAGAGAAGAGACGTGGCCGGTGGGCTCCGACAGCAGCTTAAACGCAGTTAAGTGGCCTGGTTTCAAGTGACACTTAACGCGCAGGAAGATCGATACGCCCTCATTATTTGGAAATGTTTACAACGACTATCAATCGATGGATCACAACACTACTTGGGGGCGGCAACTCCTTCGAAGCTACTTTTTTTAAACCGGTGTATTTTTGTTGCTTGTTGTTTCCCTCCTTGATAAAAGCAATTGTAGAATATAAACCAACGCATGAATATAAAGAAGCGCATGAGAGAACGTAATAAAAAGATTTCTATAGGCCTATACCTTCCAGACCGTTCAGAAATTACTTACTTGACTGATGATCTAACTAACCTACTTTGTGTTTGTGAACTGTCCTGTTGTTTGTCTTGTTTTAATTATTCACATTTATCTTGATTTTGTAAGATTAAATTCGCTTACCGTACATTTGAAAGCATCTAATATAAGAAAATTTGTTCGGCAGCGACTCGCACCGGCGCTTTGGACCGCTATAAAAATTTGGGATGGATTCCGAAATGCGACTTTTTTCGTACTATAAGGCTAACCATTTGGCAATGTTTGTCACTCTGCAAACAGTATTTCATTTTCGATCGTTGTCCAAATTTAAAGTGTGTTGGCACTTTTACGTACACAGTACTTGAGTTTGTTTAAAAAACACATAAACACGCTATTAATATGGTACTCTTATGTTGTAAGCATTTTAACACGTTAATAAGATGCTAACATTTTAATTGACACGGAAGAGTGTGTTGATAATTCAAACAGAATTGTAGTAATTGGCATTAATCATTCGGAAACCCTTTTTTTTCCTGTAAAGTATACTACAAATTAACACGTTAAATGTTAAAAATTGTTTATTATCCGTTAGTGTCCGTTGGAATAAAGTCCCGGCAAGAAAATGTCAAGAAAACTGGATCCGAAAATGGACACTTTCCTTAAAGTAGACGCTGAATTTAATTGAATAATTGTGACACCGTGATTCAATTAATTTATTACACCAACAAACAAATATTACTCACACGTGCAACAATCAAAGAATCATACTATAATATGGCTAATTTGGTTGTCTTTTGGCAAAAGGCTCCTCCAGTTTCGATCCATATTGCGCCAATTCACATGAAAGATTGCCCGGCGGGTGTTCTAACCTATATTCGGATGAAGGGTTGACAAATCCAGTGAAAATTTGGGTTGCTTTGGAAATTTACCCATTGTTTGTTTGTACCGTTTACTAACAAGCAGGTACGGCGTTGTGTGTTGCGCATGAGAAGCTATATGCAGTACGCCATTAACAGGTGCCTTAATATGAAACGGTGTGGGGAGAGAAAGACTTAATGGTCAATAACAGTAACACGTCAGTGGTTATGTATGACGGAAACTATACTGGATGGGACATGGGGGAATATTTTTAACGTAAAATATTAAATATAGCATTAAAGATGGCTTTTTTAATTATTAAGAAGAACTTGAACGGGGTTATAAACTGCAGGATGGCGGGGAATTAATATGGATTTTGTAGGACTTATGGTGAAATTGTGGATGTACATGTAGGCCTATAACAAAACTTAATACTGGATAGCACACAGGGAGTACTTTTTGAGGGAAAAGTTAAACACATGAACGTTTACGGATGATCTTACTGTTTTTATTTTTTTAATAAATTAGTAAAACTTCATGAACTACAGATTTGAAATGGATAAAGCACTCAATTGTTATGTGCGATTGGTTCCTGTATGACGGACACAACGGAAGACGGAAAGTTTTTAACTGGACAAATAAGGGTGACTACGTGAGCTAAACAGGCTATTGCGGAACAACAAAACAGTTAGAATACATAAGTTTTGATCGGAAGAAAACAAGAAGAAAGAAAAAAAAGAAAGAAGAAAGAAGGGTCTCATTTTTAACTTATGCAGTATTTATACTTTTGCCATGTTTAAAATTTTACTATGTACTACACCACCTTGTATTGTTTTTACCATTTAACTGTCCAAAGCATACACAGTTAGAAAATTTTCGGAACTATTATAGACGAACTTTGAACATATTTTACAGAAATTTGTCTCATATTTTTGGTATTTGACAGAATTTTCGTAATTTAAATTACGGAACGAAAAGGTCCGAAAATATTTCCGTAAATTAAAATTGATTATGTGTTTGTTTTTTATTTTTATTGTTTTCCTTCATTTGGGCTAAATTTCTAATAAGTAATCTAAAAAAATTAACCCTGAAATTATAATTCGGGTTCGAAAGGGTTTACTCTCTAAATTTCTTAGATTAACGATTAATCTAATTTTGATTGCTAATCAATCATGAACAAATTATATAATAAGATTGTTATCAGGGACAATCCAATTTCGAATAAAAATCCAATCAATCAAATTCCAATTTAGAGAGTAATTAACGTGGTCTACCATATTTTGGAACGTTTTTTTTCATAACATACAAACATCTTTTACTTACTAATAAGAAAAATATGAACTTTCTTCTGATCCAAAATCTCAATTTCGGATGGTGAAAGTGGGGGACGAGTCACCCACCTAAAGTACTATTAAATCTTACTGTAAAAATGTAATTTTACATTATGACGGGTCAGATTTTAGTGTGTATTTTCACAACTCTCTATTGTAGAGGTACACATGAAAAAGGCCACATTGGTGGACAATTAGTTGGAGTAGTCGTCAGATCTGATATCTGATTTATATATCACGACCCTGATCTTACATGAATTGGGAAATATGGGGGGCAAAGTTTTCTTAGCTATGCCAAATGAGTTTCGATTGAATATTGTATTGGGTTGACTTAATAGTTTTCATGGTATACTTATAAATTGTATTATGATCATCGTTTGTTCTATAATGACCAAAACGACAATCATCCGAAATTATTTTACTTACTTGGATGTTATAAAAATAACGTTAACGTAAACTCAAACCAATGAAGAATTGACATGTCAATATTGCTCATAAAAATAAAGGTTAAAGAGAGGACATTTTTTAAAATTAGCCCGTTATTGTGAAAAAACATGGAGTGAGGAATTATTATCCAATCGTGTATGCCTCCCGTTTCCCATAAGTATCGGAATGCCCAGTGCTCGTGCGTAGACCGAATAAATGTCGTTTTCCAAAGTCAATGTTACGAATTTTGAAGTTCGCAAAATCACAAAAAGGTATAGGTCCTAAATAGTAGTTGTTTAAGACTCCGTATTATGCGATTTATTTAGCCCCAGGATAACGTGATTTTCGTCATGATTTTCTTTAACAGATACTGGCCTTATTTTATAGGTCCAAGATGAAAGGGGAGTGAGTTTTACCATTTCGATGCACCTATTTGCTTTACTAATTACGTTGTAGCTTCACTTATTTATCATACTGCTTTAAAAAAAGATTAGTGATTTTTGCGAAAAAATAACCCTAAAACGGTGCATCCCTCGCAGGATCAAACGGATTGTTATTATACCACCCCAAAAAGTTCAAAGTGGAGCGTTTCAATTACGCACTCGCACCGAAAGTTGTGATAGTGATGTGACCGGGTTAGGCTTAGAAACTCGCTTGTTGATATCGTGAAAAGACAAAAACAATACATAATTCCGATTTACAGTATCAATAAAGTTTTAAATTTATTACTGAAATAAAACGTTTTTCGTTTTGAATTGCCATGCACGTTTAATATGAAAGTTTAGCGTTTTTATTATATCAGACAGTACAACTATATGAAGTATCTTCAAATTGGATTGAGGTTTGTCTTTCCGCTCTCACACGGCAACGCACAAATTCCTCGCTTCGCATTGTATACTGTTCAAATTTTGAAATTAAACAAAATCAAGATTCAAATAGAACTTACAAAAAAATGAACGATTAAAAAAAATATTTTTAAACAAATTATACGTTTAAATACGTCCAAACCTCCAAGAAGCGGTGCCGTCCCGACTTTTTCTTTTTTACATACGGTCTTTTAAATGTAAATACGGGGTGCGGCAATTCTCATCAACCTTTATATTTAAGCATTATTATCTATATATATTATTTCCAATTGGTTCCATTTGACAACTTGGCAAGCCATTCATACGCTTCCGTAGGTCCTTTGAGAAATATTATTTTACCCCTTAAAGTGAGTTACAGTGCGAAACATATTATTAAGATTTTAATACTGTTTTCTCACTTGTTTAAAGCGAGAGACAAAATCCAGTATCTTTCCAACTTGTATTAACAAAATCTGTAAAAGAAGGGGTCTACAAAATTTTATTCTTCGCAGATTGTGCCGGTTTTTCAAAGAGCGTGTTCTGTATTGTGCGCATTTCCAACAACGGTTATGTGTGTCCGGGGATATGTGAGAACTAAACGTGTCACTTAATAAGTTCATTTCGTGCCCTGTCAGTTTTGATATCATATTAAAAATCAAATAAAACAAGTAACACATGATGTATAATGTTCAGTGGCTAATATGAGTCACTAGCTACTGTTGTGTATAAATAAAACCATGATTCAATCGACCCAAAAGCCCGGTCAATTTATTTCAAGTGGCCCACTCGAGTCGATCTTTGCTTGCCGTACTTGAGATCCGCGGTCATCGAGACGAGACTACAATGGGTCATTGATTGCTCCAATTAGAGTGTCATCAGATCCAGCCCTCCGTGTTACGATGTATAATACCGGACTTTAATATTATGTACACTTACCACACTTCAGATCCGATGTTTAGCTCTCGCTGTACGGTAGTTGTCTCAACGGACAACTTCGGAGATACCCAAAACTCGTTGGAATGTCTGCATACTCCCTAAAATAGTGGACGGATGTTGAGAAGTGAGCTGCGTTCTTTCATGTGTTTGTATATTACATTGGCGTTGTATAACATAGTGACGGTTGTTGAAGAAAGTGAAGCATGAACTTTAATGTATTTGTATATAATATCATTGGGTGTATAAAATAGTGACGGAGATGTTTAAGAAGTGAAGCTGCTGATTCAGTATTGTAATAATATCATTGGGTGGTATAACAAGTGACGGATTGTTAAGAAGTGGGCTGCATTCTTTCATGTATTTGTATATAATATCAGGGTGTATTTAATATAGTGACGGATTGAGAAGTGAGCTGCATTCTTTCAGTGTTTGTATATAAATCATTGGGTTGGATAAACATAGTGCGGATGTGAGAGTGAGCTGCCATTCTTTCATGTGTTTGTATTATAATATTATTGGGTGTGTATTACATAGTGACGGAGTGTTGAAAGTGAGATTGCATTCTTTCTGTATTTGTAATAATATCATGGGGTGTGTATAAAATAGTGACGGATGTTGGAAGTGAGCTGCAATTTCTTCATGTATTGTATATAATATCCATTGGGGTGTATAACATAGTGACGGATGTTGAGAAGTTGAGCTGCATTCTTTCATGTTTTGTATATAATATCATGGGTGTATACATAGTGACGGATGTGAGAAGTGCGCGGCATTCTTTCATGATGTGTATATAATATCCTTGGGGTATAACCTAGTGATAGTGTTGAGAAGTGAGCTGCATTCTTTCATTATTTGTATATCATTATCATTGGGTTTTTGTAAAAATAGTGACGTGATGTGAGAAGGAGATGCATTCTTCATGTGTTTGTATATAATATCATTGGGTGTATAACATAGTGACGGATGTTGAGAAGTGAGCTGAATTTCTTCATGTATTTGTATATAATATCATTGGGTGTATAACATAGTGACGGATGTTGAGAAGTGAGCTGCATTCTTTCATGTGTTGGTATATAATATCATTGGGTGTTATAACATCGTAGTGACGTGTTGAGAAGTGTGCTGCATTCTTTCATGTATTGTATTAATATCATTGGGTGTATAAAAAGAGTGATAGATGTTGAGAAGTGAGCTGCATTCTTTCATGTGTTTGTATATAATATCATTGGGTGATACATAGTGACGGATGTTGAGAAGTGAGCTGCGTTCTTTCTGTATTTGTATATAATATCATTGGGTGTTATAAAAACATAGGGACGGATGTTGAGAAGTGAGCTGAATTAGTTCATGGGGTTTGGATATTAATATCATTGGGTGTCTACATAGTGACGGATGTTGAGAAGTGAGCTGCATTCTTTCATGTATTTGTATATAATATATTGGGTTTGTTAACATAGTGGAGGAGTGAGAAAGTTGGTAGCTGCATTCTTCATGTATTTGTATATAATATCATTGGGGGTATAACATAGTGACGGTTGTGAGAAGGAGCTGCATCTTTCATGTGTTTGATGTATATAATACTTGGGTTGTGATACATAGTGACGGATGTTGGGAAGTGAGCTCATTCTTTCATGTGTTTGTATATAATATCATGGAGGTGTAACATTAGTGACGGATGTGAGAGGTGAGCTGGCATTCTTTCAGTATTTGTATAATATATCATGGGTGTAATAACATCGTGAGGATGTGAGACGTGAGCTGCATTCTTTCACGTATTTGTATATAATATCATTGGGTTGTATAACATAGTGAAGGATTTGGACCAAAATATAAACATGCATTTGAAAATGGCCAACTTTGCAGGGTCCGTATGCCTCATAGCAAGGTCAAGTGATATAAATCAATTGAGAAAACTTAGATTAAACATTGAGAAATTTTGTATTTAGCAATGACGTGTGATTAAATAGCTATCAAAATTCAATGACATAGTTATCCATAGTTATCCATCAGGGTGGAACACGCACACACCAAATTTTCTCCGATTGGTGTATTACATAGTTAATGATGCTGTGTTTTCATTACCTTTGCCTTGTCAGCATCCTAGGTATGTAATTACAACAATAACGATATCGCAATATCAGTCACATCAACGTCCATCACCTCAGATTTGGTATTGTGGTTTTTGTTTTACATTTACGGGGGATATGAGCCCATGGTCACGGTTTGGCAATGGAACTGTTAAAATACCCTCGTAGCAACACGCAAATGCTATGTTAGCACTCCTCATAATGTTAAAAACACTCAAGGCTTAGACAAACATTTTTAATTAAGATTTTTGATTGATCATGTTACTCTAGAGCTTTAAAACTGATAAGCTTGTTGAGTTAATATGGTAACTACCTTTTTGTCAATTTGTAAAATCATAATCATCTGTAAACTATGTAATATATCTGATGATGTACACATATGATATAGGTATTGCAGGCTGGACATTGATGACGGTTACAGGACCAGATTTATATTTCCTAGAAGCCATTGCGTCAAATAGCCATGGTGGTAATGTTACTTTAACTAGTGAAGAAAAGGTTAAAGGCTATCTACAGTCGATTAGCACAGTATTCTTTGTATTGGTAAATAATGTAGTCAGCCATAGAGATAAGTAGGCTAGGGCTATGGTTACAAACCATACTTAACCATTAACATCATTGCTTTCAATAGCCTAGACAATGTTCTGTTACTTCGGGAGTCATATTGTTTGCATTGCTTGTGAAGTAGTAGATAGCATATAATCTTAAATCACTTGTACATAATGTACGTACGCTATTAAAGACCACTCTCAGTGATCTGCCGGAAAGAGTTAAAATATTTGAAAATTGCAGGAAAGGCCCTAAAAAGTGAAGGATAAGATGAAAAGAATTATTCATAAGTTACTATTTCACACCGAAGAATTGACAGAAATGGAAGAAAACGGCAGGGTTCACAAGATACGAATCTCCATTCAAATTACGTGTTGTAACTGTCCGTTCGGACACTAATGACTAAAATATCCAATTTTGGTCCTTATTAGGTTGTGCTCGGGTCCTATCATTTGCAGGGTATGTTAGTATACTTATCCTTGTACAGACAGGCCAAAAAATTGATTTTTAATGATTTTTTTTTCGAGTTTATGTGATTTAGCAAATCACTGTCGTGCCCTTTAATGAAAGCAGGCTGGAGTTATTGGTTATGGTAAGCTTCAGACCTGAATTTATAATCAATGGGTCATTAGGCAACAAAACCATGAAAATGTATTCTGTGGTCCACTTGTTACTGCTATTTACAGTAGAATTGTCACTATACTTTACGTATTGTATGCAAGGTGTATGCTATAGAAGAAGCAGGCTTGGGCTAGATCAGAATTTACATCTATCAACCTTTGTTTTAATACCCATGCCACATGTATTTTAACTTCTACGAGGGAATATTTTAAAGTATATGACATAAGTCTTTTATGTATGGGTATCTCATGTAAGTATGTACAGTATTACTGATTACAGGTGTGAGTAGTTAAAAAGAATTGACCCTGCTTGTGTCGGCCATTTTGAATTTTTTAAATAACATATCTAACATATGTCGGTATCATCAGAAAGCTATGTCATGAGTATTAATTTGCTTTCAGCCAAAGATATTCTAATGGGTAAGGATAGACCGTATTCTATATGGAAGTCAGCCACCGGACAGGGTGGTGACAAAATGCTACATTCCAGGACTACAATACATTAAGCTAAACAATCGATCCATGTTTAGGATTGCACAGGGGATCATTGACAGGTGACTGTATGTTAGACTGGATGCGTCTATCTTGTCCACATGGCTGGCTATTGAATACGCGTTTATAGGTCTATAGGCTACAGTCTTTTGAATCAAGTAATCAGCTTTTCCCCATCCATGGATTCCAATTTGAATGCACGGCGGCCAATAAGCAAATGGTCCCCAA
>JAMKCH010029319.1:0-42445 GCA_023653785.1 Ophioderma brevispina
CCCAAAATAATTGATATTGTCATAATAATCACTCTAAAGGTCCGTTCAGACTTCCACTGCTATGCGGTGCAGTGCGTTGATTGCCTTGATAGCAGTCTCAGCCCATACTGCAATGCAGTACTGTATACGGCAACAAAGTTAAATTCATTTTAACTTGCATTGCAGCGGGTTGCATCAAGTTGCAGTAGAAAGTGATGGATATATCGGCACTGCAGCAGCACTGCACTGCATTGCAGTGGAAATATGAATGGACCTTAAGCCTATCAAACAGTAAATCAATGATGAATATTGATCTAAGTATATTGTCAACACTAAGTTCTAATCACTGTCAGCTGCCTATTATTTCGAGAGCTAAACACTATTTCGATTGGTTACTTGGAAGGTAGTATCATGTAATTAGCAAATCAAGGAGATTCTTTAAAAATGGTAGTATGGTTTAGTAGTAAGTTACAAATTAGCACAGATAATAATGTGGTAGGCCATCTGTTCTGAAATATAACCCAGACATGGAATGGGATTATAACAGGGTGGATTATAACAGACTGTGCTCAAATCAGGATGTACTAGTTCCTGAGTTTACTCACCAATTCTATTCCTGATATAAATGGTACCTCTTCCCAATCTTTTTCTGGGAATCTCTGTAAGATCTTGCCACTTCCTCCTTGTAGGCCTGTCTCTGTAGCAAAAAAAAGGAAAAATTATTAATATCGATTGATACACTAACAGTGAGGGATGTCAAATTCCTGTTGCTTTGCAAACTCATTAACATACAAGTCACTATAAAAGACGTACAAAATCACTGACAGTGAACTACAGCGTCAATTTTTTTTGTCCGCATTCCCAATAACAAGATTCAGTGAATACCATATGATCATAATGTGCTGTCAGTAATGATGCAAGAAACGGGTATCTCCCAATTTAAAACATATTACATGAACACATGTCTATCCGTCACACGCCCCTCCGTACAAAAAAGTTTCACGTAATTATGCAATCTGTAGCCCTGGGCTTGTTTGTGACTGATGAGGGAAGCACTCCATCCCCTTTCAGGTTAAGCACAGAGGGAGTTTTGAACCAATCCCATAATGCATTGCAATGTACCTATACTGTACTGTACAGTATTTAGGGAATAAAAAATCCTCAAAAGTTTAAGAATCACAAGACAATTCATGATCATGCTAAAAATGAGCAAAGTACAAGTGCTTTGTGGGCTAAAATGAGTGCAAAATCAGTGTTTTTTGTGCTAAGAGTAGGATTTTTGTGGGATCACATGACCTTATTGAAGTGAAATTTCCCAAAACTGGTGCATTGTGCGATGGACTCAATACACCCTTTGGGTTCAGTATAACAAATTATGAGAATGGTCTGGAGTAAACCCTGTGTTCTACCCAACATGGACCTCACACTTGATATGACAATCACCATGGAAACAAGAAGGTATGGTATAATAAAAATCTTACGTTCATACTTGTTCCTTTACTTCACTACACAATGCATGTCAATTGTGAATTTAAGAGCAATGGCGGCCATTTTCCATGTACACATGAGCGACCACATTCGCCTAGTTTAAAGGTCAACAGACAGTACAGGTAGTGGGAGACAAGTCATTTTAAGACTATTGTCAAATTCTATTAAAATCTCCACCAGCTTTTCATACTTGCAGTGTCAGTTATTTCAACTACTAGACACAAAAGTGTATGAGTCCCCAAACAATCAGGTGGGTGTTAAAAAGTAGACATTTGCTATGGTGATGTGTAGTGTTTACACACAACACAAGACTGAGATTCACTTGCTTGTTAGAAAAATATCTCACTCTACTAACATACGTGAACATTTATCATTAATACTGAACCTCAAAAAGTTCTTAAAAATTTCTTATATAAAAACTTTTCTATTTTAAACCTTTTTCTTTATGCCCAAATATGATTACCCTGCTGAACATCCCCAACATCCCTGAAATAGCAAAGTGAGACTTCTCTTTAAAGCTATGGTGAACATAGCAAGCCTAGTTTTGCTCAGAATTTCATGTGACAGATCCGATATTTGCTAATTTATGGCCAAAAAATAAAACTCTTTATTAACATGCCAAAATTGATTTTCTATATATTCCATACCCCTAAATAAATTACTCTTGTTTGTTTGATCAATTGAAGCATTGTTTTGCGAACCGGTCTTCGTACTTAAACATAAATGCTCATATAAGCCAACTCTATTCCCTAAACAAGTCCACGTTCATAAATAGCCCGTGACTCAATTCAATCAATGACTCAAATAGCGTGTTAGAAGCTTGGTGGGGAAGACCGATCATCTGATATTGTGTACATGTTCACACAACAGGCAGAATACTAACTGTACTGCCAGCTAATTAATAAGTTCCACCTATAAATCTTCTCTTGCATTTTTTCCATGCTACGGTTGCATTCTTTTGGTGCATGACGTCCTAATTAGCATGTCGTTTTAATCCGTGACGGTTGAGCAACAAATGTCAAGTCGGTTAGCCTTATGAATGATGATGCGGATGGGGGTAGGTTATTACGCTCTTTGCTTAAATTCGCCATTTAAGGGCGAGCCTCTGACGGGTATGTATAAAGTATGGGAGCCACTTAAAACACAACATTCAGTCAGGTTGTGATCCTCTCTACACCCCCCAAAAACCAATGACCTTACAAGAGGTTAATACTTATGTAATATCCTGATTCCAGTGTCAGTTGCGGGCTATAAAAACTGCAAAATGATGAACTGTGCCAAGGGTCCAGCGGTGGTTAAGTTGCATAGAGCTAAATAGGAGTACCATTTCTGTAAAACTGGGGTTTGGGGACGAGGTATTTGCGAGCGGGGCAATGGAACTTTAACATTATGACAGAAAAAGGGGGCTCTTTGAATAATATTGACAAATCATTTCATAAGCCTTTTTATATTAAAATTTGCAAGACTTTCCTATATGGTTCAAGTCATTAAATATTTGATTTCTTCAATCAGCTGTGAAAATGTAAGCAATTTCATTGGCTAATGCCGGGTTCAATTCGACATATTTAACCAGTAGTACGCGCCAAGTATGAGTCTATGTTTTAGGTTGAAGCCTCAGTCATACCGCGTTTTGATAGGTTCGCGCGCGCCGCAACGTTGCGTCTCGTTGCAATAGGGACCATTGCATTAAACTGGGTTGTTCGATTGTTGTACTGGGTGGTGGCCAGTACTTTCTTGTGGTATTTAAGACCATAAAAGTATCACAAACTTGGGTTTAAGATGACCTTAAATATTAAGATGTTTGAAGAATGAGAATAAAGGTGTGATTTGGGGAACCAACCGGTATCTCTTTACGGACAAAATTGATACCGGCGACACCATTATTTATGCGTGGAAGAAATCGGCATCCGGCATCATTTTTCCCTTAAAATAATGGTATCGCTTGGTTCAATTTGTCGTAAGAGAGTACCGGTTCCAAATATCAACTTTTATTCTATAATGGAAGGAGGGGGACTATTTTGAGGTCAAGGGAAAATATTGCCATGGGGATGTGTTGCACCAAGCAGGTTTGAAGGTTAATAAAATTTGACCTACTGACCTTTGACCTTGGCACAGACCTTTGAACCTCATCAACAAATGAAGGATTACCATGTTTTTTTTCTTTGCACCTATGACTCAGTTTGGTTCCAATTGAACTGCCAACTTTTCAATGAGGCCAATTTCAAAACATACTTTTTGGACACATTAACCACATATATACTATGATCCTATAAGAGTAGCACTTAACTTGCACGGAATACATTCTGGGGCGTACTCAACCATATGAACAGGGGAGGTGCCAAAACATCGTTTCATTTCAGCCTTTGGTATATCAATGACCCCTTTTTTTTCATGCCAATTTTGTTAGATGGGTTTTTGTTTCCCCAAAAATTTTCTCAAATTGTTTGAAAAAGTCGTCATATTTTCTCAATTAGAAGCAAATTGTTGGAAAATTGTCAAAAGTTGCTTAAACTGTTAAAAGGGGAGGAAAAAAAATGGCGTATGGGAAAATATAGGCCCAAAATTTGCATCTTTTTTATTTTTTTTATCTTTTTTGGCAAAAATTGATATAGTATGGTCCTACTTCCAGACAACCTCAGAGGCCACGTCCATGCCCAAACAAAATTGAGAACACCCCCCCCCCCGAATCATGCAACTGTGTAAAGGTACCAACTGAAAGTGACTGTTTATAAGTAGTAGGATCAATTTCAAATATATCAATTTTTTTTTGATTGAATGACCTGATCCAAATTGCATCTGTAAAGCTTGCTCTGATATTCAGTTCATTTTTATGCAAATTACAATATAATTTTGTAAACTTATTAAAAAAATCAATCAAAACTTATTTGCCCTGCTGTGCAGTTAGTAAGAAACCCATTAGAGCCCCAGTTGCCTTCTATGCCTCTTGGTAAGAAACTTATCAGAACCCCATGTGCCTTTCTGCGCCTCTTGGTAAGAAACCCATCAGGACACCGGTTGCATTTCTGTGCCTCTTGCTAAGAAACCCATCAGAACCCCATTTGCCTTTCTGCACCTCTTGTAAGAACCCAACAAGAACACCATTGGGCCTTTCTGGCCTATTGAACGAAAACCCCACAGGATCCCAGCGTCCTTTCTGTGCCTCTTGGTAAGAAACCCATCAGAACCCCATTTGCCTTTCTGGTCTAGTGGAAGAACCCTCAGAACTCCTTGCCTTGCTGTGCCTCTGCTAAGAAATTAATTAGCACCCGTTGCTTAAATTCTATGTCTCGCAGTAAAATTAGGCTCAGGGAGATAGACAGTTAACACACAGGTGATCATAGATGACTGAGTAGCGCAGGAAAGCAACCTTTTTGTGTGATGCCCAGTTGTTTTGTGATTTGATTTGCTGTTGGGACTTTCATTAACTCAAAAAAGTTAGTGGTGACTGAAACAAAAAACCAAAAAAAAAAAATGGGACTGACATTGCAGAAACAGTGGAATGTGGGGATTACCCACCCAGGAATCCCATATTGTAAGCATGACTGACCTCCTAATTGTGGGTTTTTACCCAAAAGAGAATTACATGGAAAAAGGCAACAGAAATCTTGCCCATTTGACTTCCTTGTACCGTACTTCACAATTTGTGTCAGTCTTTTAGCATAGTGTTTGAGTACAGCGTGGTCGCATAAAATATATAGGCAAAACATGGGCTTGAAAAACTTGTATTTCCTGAAAGCAGAGTGTGAATCCTGCCATTTCTTTATGTTTTTGTTTATTGGGAAGGCAAAATGTCTCTCCAAATTCCTCATTTTTATAGGCATGCTAAAGAGCCACACATATTTTTTTCTGATTTCTGCTCATGAGCATGCATAACACTTATATGGGTACAATGTGACTAAGTATATCATCAGGTAGACTATTCCAAGAGCAGAAAAATTTGAAAGCTCAGTTAAAACTACAAATAATGTTGCATGGAACCTTGTGTCACCGGCCATCACAAGTTTCCAATGGGAGTTGGCGTTTGGTAGGTGAGTTCCATAGTATTCATAAGAGGTCAAGTGTTGAGTGCCCAATACGAAAAGAAGATATCAATATCTTCCCACAATGCCATTGATTCCAATGGAGATTTTTTGTACAGGTAGTAATGTGAATCGTTAGAGATGAAACATTCTTAAAATGCAAGTTGTGAACAGTACTGTTAATTTAGCCTGTTCATCTCTAACGATTCACATCAGACCCTGTACAAAAACCGTGTTGTTTCTAATAAACGCCCTGCTCTAATAAACGCCCCCTACAATTTTGGAGTAAACAATTCAAGAAAATGAGTTTAAAGCTTGTAAATCACATGATTTAATGGCCGGGACTGTCGTAATCCGTAGCATAATCTATTGTGCACGTGTAATTAGTTTAATTAGTATGGAACTTTGACCTCGGGAGGTGCGAAAACAGCGTCCCCCTGCACGTTCCTTTGTATTATTGTTAATCATCAAAATAAGCGTGCGTAAGGTGTGTTTTTCAGGATTTTTGATTTTCCATTTTTGACTGTAATAAACGCCCTTCCTTTTGAAAAATGCACCGCCCCTGGGGCGTTTATTATGCACATTGGTATCCCTCCATTGGAAGCAATGCATTGTGGGAAGCTCTGATATCTTCTCTTCCTCAAACGAACCTTGGGCAAGTGGTTCTTCTGCCAAGTAGAAGTTAATCATTGAATACATATGTGGGAAATGTGTTATAGATTTGACAAACAGGGTCAAAGTTCACATAGGGGTCATCAAAGGTCACTTTCTTTACACCACATATGAGCCTTGGGCCAGTGGTTCTTCTGAGTAGAGTTTAATCATCAATGCCTTATGTGAGAAATTGGAATCTGTTAACCTTTGATTTATGAAATTGGGTCAAAGTTCACATAAGGGGCATCAAAGGTCAATCTGTTATCCCACAATTAAGGTCTTGGCCAGTGGTTTTTTTGAGTAACTTCTTGTGCCCTAGCAATTTAATGTGCAATAGTTTTCATTAGATTTTCACAAAATAGGGTCAAAGTTCACATAGGGGTCATCAAAGGTCACTTTCTTTACACCACATATGAGCCTTGGGCCAGTGGTTCTTCTGACCAAGTATGAATTTTATTAGAATTTCATTTATGGGATTCAGATGTCTAAGTGGCATGATGCCAATAGGCAAATGATATAGACCTGCATCTGCATAAACCTGAATCTAAAAGGTCATACTCAGTCAATGCATAATGAGAAATGAGCATTGTTTCTTTGTTTACGGCAGCAGACCACAGCGGAAAAAAGCTATCCCTATGTACCTTCCTGCCAAAGCAGGTGAACACAATAAACTAAAAATTGTAACTATAATTTTGAATGCCATTGTGAAAAGCAAGTCCCAATTCTGTCAATCGTATCACACAACCTTCAGGTGACATTAGGTCTTTTGCTACAATTTAACAAATTATATACATTACACGTACAACTGACTGATTACCATGCACGCAAAGAACGTACAAAAAAACGTCAACACAAAATCAATTTCTACTTCCATCTTGACACTGGTGTTTTACCAGGCATTTTAACAACATCGAAAACCCACCAAATTACAATAACACTTACAATGTACCAAGGTCAATATCATCTATTTCACATCTAGTTAGTAGCACAGAGAGAGGCTGCTAATAAATAGCAGATCGCGGCAAGGGGGAAAAGTGCATTTCCCTGCCTGCAATCAGCACTGCTAGTAGACTGTCCAGGATCAGCTGTGTGATCCCGATTCAATGATATCGCTCAGACATGCTAAGTGTGGTGCTTAATAAACCGCTCGTGTTAAGTCGCCCTGCTTGGATTTCCTACTCAATTTTCATGGACTAAATTACATTACTATTGCCAAGCTTATCCATTCTAAGCACCTCTAAATAGCATGTACATGTGAGTTATCCATATCAGTGTTAAAGCAATGATGTTCACTATACTCTATCACTATTAAACACAGTTGGCAGAACATTATATACCTCTGCATAATTTATCCAATTTGCTACAAAAGCTGGGGCAAATTTACCAGAAAACAGAATAGGATTTTTAAGAGAATTGTTTTTGCATTTTTCCTTATTTTATCTTTTCATTCAATGTTCATCTTGAGATGGGGAAATTTGTGGGCACAATTTACAGGGGTAGAGGAAATATCATGTAAAATGGACGGGAAAAATAGCACATATCCTTGGAACACAATCCAAATTTTCCTCCAAGATTTCAACCTTCCCTTCAATACATTTGTTAAACAAAAATTTCCCTCCAAAAAGGATCAAATCGCATGTACTATTGTATTGCCCAAGCCTGTAACCGATTTATCTCGCACCCCGCGCATTGTGGTTGTTGCGCAAGTACTCATGCGTCGTGACCGTTGTCTTGTTATTGCACAAGCATACACACACAAAAAAAATCTGTGCATTATGCTTTATGTCATCAGTGTTACATTTCCCAGAATTGTTTGATTGGCCATTTTTCTACAATAATTAAAGATGGGTGACCCGAATGACAACCTCGTCCCCCCGTCACACTTCTCCATCAAAACTGAGATTTGGGTATCAGAAGATAATTCATATTTTTCTTATTCCCCCAGTGATATTTTAGGCCCAGAAATGTTTCCTTTTCACGTTATGAACAAAAACGTCTCCAAATGTGGTATACCACATTTATTAACACCATGTCCCATGTCCTATGGGCCAATTTTTACAAATTTTTGCTTCTACTATCCAAACGGCCAAACCAATTTCACTAAAAATTTGTTATTGGACATTTTTGGTGACATGCTTCCATGTGATGGAGAAAACATCACATGAAATATTGGACCATGACCGGGTCACCATTGATGGAATGAAACCTGCCTCTGACAGATTACCACATTCCTGATGCACAAAAAATCTTCCAATGACTCCTGTCAAGGTGCTTGTTCCAATTTTTGTCTATCGTGTTCTCTCCTTGATATGCGAGCCTGACACTTGTACACACTTACCATCAAGTACCGTGGGAAACAAACTTGCAGTTTTGATGCTATGGACGCGATAATACAGAGTACAACGCCCTATTCACTACTGTGCTAATATTGATGATTAACCATTAAAACGGTACGTTTTTATCTGTATCTTGAGAAAGAAATGGATTTGAAAGCTGAATTTCAGTATGACAATCAGAAAAATACGGCCTTTCCATCTGATATCAAAATTTTAAACTTCTGGTTTAATGGGGGGGGGGGGCAAAGGCATTGGAATCAAGAACCGGTTAAGAAAGGAATTTGAGTGATGGTATATGGCTTCAGTTGTTGTTTTTGTTTTCCCTCGCTAAATGCAATGAACACAAAATACTTGCGTTTTTTTCTGGTCTTATTCAATATGCAAGGGCTTTCCAAATATGACGATGACGATATGCAAACCAAATACGGTAGTGCCCAAAACTATGGTAATGAAATGCGTACACCCATTATAATACTTTTGGGCACCTCGAATGTGGCTACACTGTTTCAGAAAAGTCCGCCCATCTAGGTTATAAATAAAACATCTTTGGTTGAAGCTAAACTTCATATTATGGTGCTTTAGGTGTACATATCAGCATTTCCAGATACTGTATCAAGTTCAATTTTAATGCTCCGGATATTGCCTCCGACATAGCTTTAAAGAAAATTTGATTAAAATAATAATTTCCTCAACAAAACAAAAATCACTGAGTACAAGATAACTATGACATTACATTTTCAAGATCTGGTAGGTGTAGAAAAAAAATAATTTCAAAGATAAGGTTGTAAAAATAAGTCCCATTTAGGTCAACATACATATGCTACAATTTGATACAAGGCAACTCACCATAGCTTCGGCCCAACTTCTATTGAATTTACGATTCAAAATACCTCACCATTTGAAAAACGTAATGTTTAATATCACGTTTCTTCACAAGAAGCTTTCTCAGTTGCTGTGGAATCTGATGGAGCTATGCTAAAAATGTGGCCTCCTAAATATGAATAATATAATGTCCAGGCCTGACAGAGCAGCTGCTTCGGTATAGATTAATGGACTATACATCACCATCAATTTTATCAATAGCAATTTGTCAGCTATTAAAATAAATTTCATATTTTTTCACATTGCTTCTGAGGTTATGAAAGTTAGCAACTTGATGGCCTAATGTGTGCTTATGTGTTCATATGTACAAGTATGTGTGCATACATACGAATGTTTGACAATGTGTGTTCATTCATGTGTCTATAGGCCATGTGTGTGTGTGTGTGTGTGTGTGTGGTGTGTGTACGTGTTTGTCTGGAGGTTGTATCAATATCATAATAATAGTAACCGGCTTTTATATAGCACTATTTCAGCTAGATCACAGCGCTCTTGCGTAGTTATACACCGCCATCAGGAAATCGTCACAATCATTTCGCTTCACTTAGGTCCGCAGCTGGCCAAGCGCACAATCCTATCAGCACTTAGATTGTAATATTCCCCATAACAGCTACCTAATAGTCGCTTGGGTTAAGGTAAAGTGCCTTGCACAAGTTGCAACAACACATGGGCCGCAGCGGGGCTCGAACCCCAACCTGTAGATCATGTTCCTGCCCGTCAAGTCCCGGGACCACATTGTGGCCCTTGTATATCCGTACTGGTAGGAAAATAGTTAGCTAAGGATGAGTGGTAAAGCCCAGATTTTACTGTCCGTGGCAAAATATTTGGGCAAAATGATTTCGAAAGCAAGGTACTGTTTGTACTTCTGTGTATCATCTGCAACTACATGCAGACATTCATGGATACTTCACAAGTTAAATCATGCTTCTGCTTGTTGTCAAATATGCTTACTAATGAAGTCGTAACAATGCAGGGTTCTCTAAATTTTGTTAAGAGGCTTGATTTTTATAAATTTGACCGACCGCCTTCTGATACCAGCTAATAGCACGGATGTAGCAGTTACGTCCTTGCCAGGTTTTATCTTTCCCATGGCCAAGCTTGCATTTTCATCCATTGTATTACCACATCTGTACCTGAAGTGCTCTGTGTACATACATTTACTTTTTTGTTCGTAACAGATTTTTTATTTAGGGATGACCCTTTATATTATTTTTAAGTGGTCCCCATCCCTTTCCCCTTCTGCTACTTCTGTACATTTGCATGTTTTGTGTAAGATCTTCTAAATGTAGGTGGCGCATGTGGTGTGTGTGCGTGCATGCACTCAAACATGGGCACTTGCATGTATGTTACCTAATGTCTCTGCCCCTTTTCTGAAATGTGTTACATCCAAACCAAACCAAATCTGTATTTGATATGTGGAATGGTATCATGCCATTTGGGTAGACAATCCAACGTCTAGATTATCCTAACCTAAACTTGTACCCATAACCCCTACACTAACCTTAATCCTAAGCCCGTGTTACAACACTTGAAAATATTGGCCCTGGCAGAGACAGCTTAGATGGTATTCACCCAAGTCGTGTGGTTTGCATGTGGCTGTCCTAGATGCACTGTGTTCATTTCCTGCATCATATATATGCAGATTAATTGCAGGATTCGAAAAACGGAGGGAAATTCAGAGAAAAAGCACATTTGTGCCCTCGGCGGGAACTACTCTGACTAATTGAAACTTTGATAATGAAAATCTGACTCTTGTGGGGCTTTTTTAACAATTCAAACTTCCTTCCCTGATATTCCAACATTTTTTTTTTTAACTGTGGGTATGTGTTTGTATTACATGTGCAAGTGTGTGCTTAGAGATACTTATATCTAAGTGTAAGTATTTCTTTCAAGACATTCATTAAAAATATACAACTATTTTAAGCCACCATAAGGTCCACATACAAATTACATTATGTGTAACTCTACCCTACAATCACAGCTCATTTCTTCAGTACACACATAACAATGACCTGAACTGTGCCTATGGGCATGTGAATATTAAGGCTTGCCGAGTTAAGTGCTGTACATTGTGGCAGCCCACGTTGGGATATGTTCGAGGGAAAGCAAACATATTTCCAATTTGTTCAATTATCTCAGTGGTGAGCTGTGAATGACACTGACGGATGACGTCCCAGGGTCTGGGCTTGGTCAAGTCATGTATTTTTGATTTTCTCAATGATCACGACTGTGAACACTTGCTAATTTTCTGCCAAAATAATGTCACATTAATTCTCCAGAGCTATGTTTCCAAAAGTTTGAAAGTAATCCGCAATTTACCTTAATTTCCAGCTACTTTTTGAATCGTTTCAAAATTTGGTAAGAAAAATGTCATCTGGAACTGAAATGGTTCTAAAATTGGGGTCACCGAAACTGAAGAGAGAGCCTGAAATGAGGTCTTAATGGGTCCAACATAACCATACTACCTTTCAAAGATGGGAATTTCTCCCCCCCCCCAAAAAAAAATTCTTACTTGTAGATCATCGGATAAATTTGGTTTTACAGAAAAAATGTCATAACAGCAAAACCCCTGATTCAATTTAGACCAAACTTGTTATGATAAGGATTGAACTCTCCTTCACATTTTTATGCAGTTTCCAAGACTGCATGATTTGTTTAAGTGTTTTATTATTATTACTTTTTTGAACAAAATTCCCTAATTTTTTAAATAAATATTTGTTTTCCCAGCCTAAATGGGAAGGTGCTTTTAAGCTGAAACTTTAGGGGTGTGGTGAAACCAAAATACCAAAATATTTTAAATCAAGTGTTTAATTCTTTAGAACAAATTATTTAGGGAAAAATAATTTAGGGAAATTTAACAAACCCACCTGATTATTTTTCAATAGCAAACAAAAAACTCAATCCTGCAATCTAAACGTGAGAAGTTTTCGGGTAAGGGATTTTGATTTCCTTTCATATGACACCCCTTATTCATCACCAAGGGAGTGTAAGTTTCTTCTAGGAAAAATTATGAAAAGTGGATACTTCAGTATTTCTAGAAATACTTCAACAAAAAAGTTTTGTTTCAACCACCTGTTCTTTGTTTTTGATTACACACAGAAACATCAAAATTGCCTGGATATTTGATATTTCTTTTCTAGTTAACCATTAAAACCAAACACAATCTTTATAACTCATCAATTAGCTTGCGAAAATAATGTGAAATAAAGTGTTAATTTCTTCAACAAAATTGCCACCATTTTGGTCATTTTCTATACTGCCAAAATCGCCCCTGTAAAAGTCTATGGGAATTTGAAACCGCATTACGTGACATATCTCCAAACAAAACGCCTTTTTGGAAAAAATTAAGATGTTGCCACACATGTTTCTTTCACCTAACCAACCTTTATGAGAATTTCAACAAGATCTGGGCACGAAGCCGTGCCGATAATCCTACTTAAGAGGTCCTTAATCAAGATTATTGATTCAAATTTAAAATTTCTCCTTTGCAAGTAGTGAAGATTCCCCTGGATATTCATTAAAATTTATGCACCAAATTGGGATTGCTAGTCCAAATCAGTGCAACAATTTTCATGGAATAATTTTAATCTCTGTATTGGACTTGAGTTTAATAAGTTGGGACTTTCCCAGACTTCATTTTCAAAACCCAGAATGACAACAAGTCACATATCTCTGTCAGGAACATAAATAATTGATACTTCTTGACATATGGAAGAAGAAAAATACCTAAAAAATCAATTGATTTTTTTGTTCTCCATTCTTTTCAGACACAAATGTGTGCCACTCCCAGGGTGACATATGGTAGACAGTTCAGCCAAAGTTGATTTTTCAATGAATGGAGTTTATTTTTCTGTCTATGAAAACTGCTTCAAACATCCCACCAATATCATAAATACAATGCAGTATACGCCTCAATGTAAAATGCCAGCAGTGTACATTTTTGGCACTCAATGGTTTCTAATATCACTCTTTCTCTGTAGGCCAAATAACAAAAATAGAAACTAAATACTTTTCAATCCCAACTGCTTCCATTTTTCCCTGGAGGGAAGGGACGGGGAAAGGGATAGAAGCTAAGAAGATGGTACATCCGTGGCGGGATTCGAAACCCGGGGCCCTCCGGCGCACCATCCCATGACCGGGGTGGCAAAGCCACGATGGAGTCGCTGGCCCGGCCAGCGATTTCGTGCCCACATGAGTGTTGGTACGATTGACGTCATCGCCTCTTTTTGGACTTTTCCGTAAACCTCAGCTCATTGAGTTCTAGTGGATTTTGGTAGGGATAGGGCTATTAGGGTACCTCGTACCGTGGAAAATAAGGACCGATGACAAACCCTACGACAGCAAACTTTGCACCAAGATCCCCTTTTATTCTGATATCAGATCATGATTATATTCTCTCTAGAAATGCTTGTCGCATTGATAAAAGCAGTTCTACTCTACTTCCTGAATCCAAAAGCAGAGACCCCGCACCCCTCTTTTCCTTTCAAAAACTCCAGATTGAAAACAACCCTTTTAAACTGATCGTAAACTGTCAAAAATATCAATTATCATGAGCAATTTATTTTTCCAATTTTACAATGGGCTTCAATGGGAGAAAAGTGCACTACTGCTAATTTGTTGGCATATTTCACATATGATATTGATTAAAAGGTGCCAAATTTATTCACACAAAATGTGTACCAAAAAATAGTTGTACAATGTAGTAGTAATAAAGGATCCAGAGAGTCAACTTAATCTTTACAATGGTAAATTAAAATCACCCAATAAAACCAAAATCCAAGTTTCCATGAACTCAATGTAGCATTTTTCAGTTCTGGATACATGATCCCCTATTGTCTTGTAGGCCGCAGTGTCACCATACGTTTATGTTGTGCTCAGGGTCATGTAAAATGTGATTTTGCTTAAAGGACACCCTTTAGGCACATTTATGGGAGCATGTGTACATGCCACAACCAAACCAAATTGGGATTGATGTGTGAATGGCACTCTGCCATTTGGGTAGACAACCCCAACCTCTAGATAATCCTAACCTAACTGTTCCCATAACCCCTACACTAACCTTAATCCTAGCCCCGTGTTACAACTTGAAAATATTGGCTGGCCAGACGAGACTTAGATGGTGTGCCAACCCAAGTCTGTGGGTTTGCATTTGTGGCTTGTCGATGCACTTGTTCATTTCTGCATCCATATATATGCAGATTAAGTGCAGGATTCGAAAAACGGGGAAGACAGGAAGGGGAATTCGAGAGGAAGCGAAGGGGAGAGGAAAAGAAGAAAGAAGGCCTCGCGGGAACTCTGAGATAATTGGAAACTTGTGATATGAAAATCTGACCTTGGGGATTTTTTTGAACAATTCAGAACTTCCTTCCCTTGATATTAAAACATTTTTTTAACTGGGTATGTGTTTGTATTGTACACTGTTGCAAGTGTGTGCTTAGAGATACTTATATCTAAGTGTAAGTATTTCTTCAGAGACCATTCCATTAAAAATATAAAAACATTTTAAGTCACCCATTAAAGTCCAATACAAAGTACAGATGTGTAACTCATACCCTACAATCAACAGCTCATTTTCTCAGAGTACACACATACAGATGGACTAACTGTGCCTCATGGGCATGTGCATATTAAGGCTTGCCGAGTTAAGTGCCTGGTCACATTGTGCAGTCACCGTTGGTGATTTTTCGAGGGAAGCCAAAACATATTCCATTTGTAATTATCTCAGTGGTGAAGCTGTGAATGACACTGACGGATGACGTCCCAGGGTCTGGGCTTGGTCAAGTCATTTGTAGATTGATTTTCTCAATGATCACGGACTGTGAAAATTTTCTTAATTTTCGCCAAAAGAAGTTCACTTATCTTCCAGTGTATGGTTTCCTAACAATTTTGGAAGAGTAGTAAAGAGTAGTAAAGCGCAATTTACCTTAAATTTCCAGCTCCTTTTTGAAGCGTTTCAAAATTTGGTAGAAAATGTCTCTGGAATGAAATGGTTCTAAAATGGGGGTCACCGAAAATGAAGAGAGCGCATGAAAATGAGGGTCTTATGGGTGCCACATAACCATACTACCTTTCAAGAGGTAATTTCTCCCCCCCCCAAAAAAAAAAAAAAAAATATTAAGTAGGATCATCGGATAAGCTATAAATGATTATAAAAATGGGTGGTTTTTTCTGTACAGAAAAAATGATCATAAAATCCAACCCTGATTCAATTAGTCCAAACTTGATTATGATAAGGAGTGAACTCTCCTCACATTTTATGCAGTTTCAAGGACTGCAGGATTTGGTTTTAGTGTTTATTAATTTTTTAAAAATTCCCTAATTTTTACATAAATATTTTTTCCCCAAGCCTAAAGGGAAGGTTGCTTTTACGCTGACACTTTTAGGGGTCGTGTGTTATACAAAATACCTAAAATTTTTGAATCAAGTGTTTAATCTTTAGAAAAAAAACCCAAACTTAAAAAACCAAAAAAGAAAAATTAAAAACAACTATTATTTCAAAAATAGAAACACTCAATCTGCAAAATCTAAGTGAGATTTTATAAATTTGATTTTCCTTTCATATGGACACTTATTCATCACCAAGGGGAGTTGTAGTTTCTTCTAGGAAAACTTATGAAAAGTGGATACTCCAGTATTTCTAGAATACTTCAACAAAAAAGTTTTGTTGCAACACCTGTTCTTTGTTTTTGAGACCACACAGAAAATAAAAAATTGCTATGGATATTTGATATTCTTTAACCATTAAAAAACCACCAAGGCGGTCTCGACCACAAGTCTCGCGCGTTGCTTTCGCCTGTATAGCCGTTTAAGACAAACCAAGAGCAGCACACCAGATTGAAACTGGATGAAGACAGGGTGTTCCCAAAAAAGTTGTGCAAGCAGATAAAGTGGAGGATTGCAGATATCCCCCCCACCAGCACCCCACAACACCCGCCCACCCCATACGCAAACACCCAAAAAAGAAAAAAAGAAAAATTAAAAGAAAAAGTTTTTTACATTTCCGGATTAAAAAAAAAGGAAAAAAAAAAAAAAAAAGAAAAATATTTTTATTTTTTGAAAAAACCTTGAAAACCAAAAAAAAACGGAGGGGGGAAGGAATGGGAAGAATAAAAAAAATAAGACAAAAAAAGAAGAAAGAAAAAATACAAATACCACACTATAAAAAGGAAAAACAACACAAAAAAACAAAAAATTCGCAAAACACCACCCACTCAAAAACAAGCGTTGCAAACAACCCAAGCAAACAGAAAAAAACACACGCAACAACCACAGCAACTCACCAACACCAGCAAAGAAACTAAAAAAAAGAAAACAAACAACATTCCTGAAAATAAAAAACAAATAAAAAAAAACCCAACAAAAAACAAACAAAATAACACAACAACAAATACAACCTAAAAAAAAAAAAGCAAAAAAACCACACCTACACCCAACACCACACCCCACCAAAAGACAACACAAAACCCCCTCCCAAACACCCGGCAACCCCACCCCCTCCCCAAACCCCGCCGCAACCGCAACAGATGGAAAAAACAAAAATAATACAAAAACAAAAATAAGGACAAAGAAAACAGAGCCATAGAAAAGAAAACAAAAATCCCAAATATAACAAAAAAAAAAGAAACGAAAACAAAACCACAGAAAAGCAAAAACAAAAAACGAAAAAAAAAGAAAAAAAAAAAGAAAAGTAAGTAAGAGACACCAAATACATAAAATTAAAAAAGGAAAACAAAAAAAGCCAAAACACACCAAAAAAGAAAAAACACAAAAAAGAAAAAAACACCCCAACAACATAAAAAAAACATAAACCAAAGAACAAAACAAAACAACGCAATACAACAAAAAACCATAACCAACAACCAACAAAGACAAATACACACCAAAATCTACTACCCAACAACCCCCCCCCCCCCGAAAAAATACCCCAAACCCCCCTCTCCCCAAACCCCGCAACCACCCCGCAAAACCCCAACCCCTCCCCAAAAAACACCCGACGCCGCAACACCCGCAAAACCCAACCCCCTCCCCAACACCCCGCCCCAAACAAAAACCACAACCCCCTCCCACAAACACCCAGCAACCCCGCAAAACCCCAACCCACCCTCCCCAACACACCGCAAAACCCCAAACCCCCTCCCCAACACCCCGCTAAAACCCCAACCCCCGGACAAAAACAAAACGAACAGAAATTGGAAAACAAACCGAAAAGACCATCCCAACCTAAAAGCACACAAACCACTAAAAAAACCCACACCCATCCACCAAACACCACGCAACACCCCACCCCTCCAACACAACAACCCTGCAACACCCCACCCCCTCCCCAACACCCAGCAATACCGCAACCCCACCAAACCCGCAAACCCCTCACCAACACCCCGCAAAACCCCCTCCCCAACACCCCGCAATACCCCAACAACCCAAATACAACAATGGCAACAGTAAAAACACCTAAAAAAAAACCAAGAAAAGCAACAAAAATCGAGAAACAGCCCACCCCCTCCCCAACACCCTGCTGCAAACAACCTACCCCCCCCGTTACACCCCACAATACCCCCAAGCCAATCCCTAACACCCAAACCTCCTCCCCAAACACCCGCAATACCGCAGTCCTTCCCACACCCCGAAAAAAAAAAAACACAGAACCACAACAAAAAGACAAAAAAAAAAAAAACAAAAGACAAAAAAAAAAAAAAGAAAAAACAAAAACACACTAAAAAAACAAAACGCAAAGTAAACAAAAACGCAAGGAAAAAAAAACCCATGAAAAAACCACTCCGAAACACCCAACCCCTCCCCAAACACACCGCAACAACCCACCCCTCCCCAACAACCCGCCAACACCCCACCACTGCCCCAACACCAAGCCTACCGCAACCCCTCACCACACCCCGGCAACCACCCCTCCCCAACCACCCCCGCAACGCAAAACCCCCTCCCCCAACACCCCGCACCAAACCCCATCCCCCAACACCCCGCAATAACCCAACCCCCTCCCCCAAACACCTGCAACATCCCACCCCTTCCCCAACACCCAGCAACTCCCCAACAATCCGCAACAGCCCCACCCCCCTCCCCAACACCCTGCAACACCCGGCCCCTCCATACACCCCACAATACCCCAGGCCCCTCCCTAACACCCAACCTCCTCCCCAACACCCCGCAATACCGCAGTCCTTCCCCAACACCCGCAACCTCCAGCTCCTTCCCCAAAACCCGCACCACCCCACCCCCCTCCCCGAACAACCGGCAACACCCCATCACCCCCACAAACAACAACACAATCCCCTCCCAACACCAAATCCCAATACCCAAACACCCCACCCGATTCCCAACACCCCACCTGCTCCTGTAACACAGAAATATTGTGTATCCAATGTACTGTGTCAGCTATACAGCAATTACGCATATATTTAATTAGATCAATACCATCACAAAGCCCCCTTTAATTGCCCACATGCACTTGAACCGCATTATGATTCACACAAAAGATGAATGTATATGATGTGGAACTTCCCTTTAGGGAAAACTTTATTGATTTTCAATTGCATGCAATGAGTAAGGTTTTAAAATAGGGCATCTTAATGTCCGTAGCTTACGTAATAAAGTCGGATCATGTTAGAATTTTACTTCAGCATAAATAAGGATAGAGGTTGTATGTCTTAACTGAGAATTGGTTAGATGATCGGTATAAGCCAGTGAGTAGCAATTGATGTTACAATCTATGTATGGATTGACAGGACAGATGGAAACATTGGTGGTTGGTTAATTTTATGGTATTTAAGCGATGGCATTGTTTTTTAAAGATACAATCTGTTTTACATAACACCAGTGTTGAGGCACTTTGGATAGAACTTTAATTTGCCACACCCAAAAAACCTATCCTCCTTGGCACTGTATATAACCCCCCCAACTCTAGATTGATTACATTGACAAATTAGATTCTATCGTTCAAAACTGTACCACTATTTATGATGATGTCATAGTTGTTGGTGACTTTAATTTGGGATATAAGTAAACAAACCTAACTCAAATAAAATTAATACCCATTGCACCCAACAGTCATATGAATCAACTTATGAATGACTATATACAAGGATAACTGAAACAACAAAAGACTATTATAGATTTAGCTTTGTCTCAAAGCCAGATAAAATCTCTTCTTCTGGGGTTCCTACTTTAGGAACTTCTGATCACAATTTGATTATGTAGTTCGTAAAAAAATAGAAAGTTAAAGTGCCACTAGAAAATACATTATAGGATGTTTTAAGACATTTAATGCCAATAATTTTTTTATTGATACTATTAAGAAAAAAAGTTGGGATAAAGTAAATAACTGTAGTAATGTTGACAAAAGCCTACCTATCTTTCAGGAAATGTTTGATCATGCATGCGATTTACATTGCCCAGTTAGGGAGAAAAGGGTCAGGGCTCAGAACTTCCATGACTGGATAAATAGTGAATATATTAAAAATTTCTATTGATAGGGACTATTACTTTTCTAAGGGCTTATAAAAACTAATAACTCTCAAGACTGGATTAAGGCTAGGCAATTAAGAAATTTCAAGTGAATAATATAAAACAGGTCCTTTGAAGAAAAACTACTGCACTAATGCTATTAATGATAAGATTAATGATCTAAGAAAATTAGGGAGGCCAATTAGAAATTAATACCTGCAATCAATTCTCTGCAAGTAACTACCACAGCAAAATGGTTTCACTTTCTAGTGATAAAGAAGCTGCTAATCAGTAAAGTTACTTCACCACGATAGGGAACAATCTGCTAATAAATGGTTAAGGATGCTGTAACTTTATGATACAGTGATGTAGGCCACGTACCTTTAAGTAACAAGGATGATGAAAATTTTAAGTTTGATTTATCACTCCTCTGATTTTTTGTTTTTGATCAATTTGTAGTTTTTTAATAATAAATCTAATGGCCACAGACAATCTTTGTAGAAGCTGTTAAGCTAGCCTGCACAATCATTTGTCACCCCCTTGCATATATTTGTAATCTTTACTGGTCACTTCAGTATTCCCCTCTGATGGAAGGACCGCTAAGGTTAAACCTATTATTCAAGGATGGTGACCAAAAGTGATGTTAGCAATTACCGTCATATATCTGTTCTCCCCTTTTATCTAAGATCTTAGAACGTGCTGTACATGATTAGCTGTATGACTATTTAACTTGTAACAATATATTGAATCCATGCCTGTATGTTTCAGAACTAATAATAGTTAACTATACTGCTCTTTTAGATGTTGCTGACTATTTCTTAGTAATATGAATAATGCTAAAAAACGTGTGATCTATCTTTTTAGATCTGAAGAAGGCATTGGGACACTGTTAAACCACAGCCTTCTTTAAAGTAACTTAATTAAAATGCTTACGGTATCACTATTAGTGCACTAAAATGTTTGAGTCATTTATCTAGTGGTAGATCAAAAGCTGTTAATTTTAATTATACCTTTTCGGATTTCATGAACCATTGAGTTGGGATCCACAGGGGTCAATTTTGGGGTCCATACTATCATCATTGTTGTTAATTCTCTTCATTGATTTCTGTTAATTGTAAGGGTATTATGTATGCAGATGACACAACTTTATTTTAGTGCAGATGATCCCATTTCATTACAAACTGACCTAAGTACAAACTTTGACAGTTTAGCTCGTTGTTCAAATCCAAACAACTCACCATAAATATAAGAAAACTAAGCTATGTATTTGGCAGTCACATTATCTTAAAACAATAATTTAAGAATTTCTCTTATATGAAATGAAAGCTGTGAGAGGGTTATTAAATTTAAAATTTAGGTGTGTGTCTGATCACAACTTCGTGGAATGACAGGTACAAATATGTATCTTCTAATGGTCAAAGCGTATTGGGGTTTGTTATTGTGAATTGCATGAGTTTGAAAATACTTCTTCTTCTTATCTCTGTCAATATGCTGGCAAAAGCTCTTGTTTCCTCATTTTGAATATTGTAGTTCTGTTTGAGTCAAATTTCAATGCTTATAACCATCCAACAAACTGCCAGTCGTTGCAAAACAGGTTGCCTCGTGTTCCTTTCAGCCGACATCAGAACCCAGCAGTAGATAAAGTGATTTGAAAGATCTGATTGGAATAAAATTGTAATAGGTGGGATTATCAGTTATTATTAGTTTGTCTCAGTGTCTCAAACGTAATAGCTCCTGTATATATTTCATCAGGTTTTATGTACTCATTCAGTGCACACAAAAGGTAATAGAAGCCAGACTCAAAAAAACCTTGCACATTCCTTCATGGAATATTGTTGCTGGCAAAAGAACGTCCAGGACCCCTAGAGGGCAAATTATGGAATTAATCTTTCGTCCAATATTCGTACCAATTTTGAATCTATGAGCCTGAATGAATTCAAAAAATTAATTGCTCTATAACTGCTATTTATATGTATATGTTTGTATAATTTGCATGTTAAATCTATGCTGCAGTTATTCCATTTTCATTAAATGTATATTGCCATTTTTTGTAATCATTACTGTATGATCTTAGCTTTTATAAGGGCCTCCGGAGACTAGTACATTTTGTATTGAAGGAATTACCTGAATAAAAACGAAAACTATATGCCAGATAGTCTTTCATGTAGTGAAGAAATTTTGCCTATCCAATGTACCTTTCAGAACACAGCAATATGCATATTTAATTTAGCTCATTTACATAATTAAGCCGCATATAACCAATTACTTTCAAATTCGGCCAAAAAAAGATGCGCACCATAAACAGGCTTTTCATGCAGTGAAGGAATTTGTGTATCCGATGTAAGTTTAAAAAACCCCTATAGCAAATACGGCAGATTTTATGCATATGAATTAGCTCATTGCATACCTAATAACCCAAAAATAACGCCCAAAATTATAATGAGGTCGGAGAGAACTCTTCAACCCGCTTCCTGACACCAAGTTACATCATATAGCCTTATGGAACTCAAGATAACTTGTTACACAAGCTGTTTTTCCTTAAATTATGCAAAGTAGATACGTAATTAGCATATATTGTATGACCCAATTATGATTGACCCAATTATGATTCACCCAAAGATGCACGGCATAGTATTCTTTCATGCAGCGAAGGAATTTTGCCTATTCCTATGTACTGGTTTCGAGATACAGTGACACTTACGATATTTAATTAGCTCATTTGCTACCTAAGCGCATGTATCACACACGTTTAAATTGCAAAAAAAAAGATGCGCACCATGATAGGGCAGTTCATACAGTGAAGGAATTTTCCGTTACGATGTACCCGTTTCAAATATTTATAGCAATTACGCTGATCTTTTTGCATATTATTAGCTAATTTGCCATACTTAAATTTGCCCGAAATACGCCCGACAGAAATCTAATCAGTCGAGAACTTCCAGGCCCGCTCCTTTCCCAAAGTACATCATTCAACGCCTTACGGAACTCCAGAAAACTTGTAACAAGCCTTGCGGGAAAATGTTCGTTATTATGCAAAATTAGATACTTAATGTAGTAAATTTTACGCCCAAAAATTAATCAGAATCGAGAAATCATGGACACCCGCCTTCTTTCCACCAAGTCATCATCGCACTTACGGAACTCCAGCTAAATCGTACCACAAGCCCGTGAACACGGACGTCAGGCAGACAGACAGCATGACAGACAGACAGACAGAAGACCGACAGACGACAGGACAGAATACAGGACAGACAGACAGACGACAGACCACCGACCGACGACGTACAGAAAGTGATTACTAAGTCTCTGCCGAACAAAGTTCAGGCGAGACAAAAAAACCAATGTATAACTCATCAATAACTTGAGAAAGAAATAAATTGAAATAAAGTAAGTTTTCACAAATATGGCCCCATTTTGGTCAATTTTCTATACTGCCAAAATCAGCCCTGTACAAAGTCTATGGGAATTGAAAAAAGCATTTAAGTGACATTATCTCTAAAACACGCCTTTTTGGAAAAAAATTAAATTTGGCACCACATGTTTCTTTCACCCATCCAACATTTTCTGAGAATTTCAACAAGATCTGGGCACGAAGCCGAGCCGATAGCCTACCTAAGAAGGGCCTTATAATAGATTCAATTGATTCAAATTCAAAATTTCTCCTTGCAAAGTTAGTGAGATCCTGGGATATTCATTTAAAATTTATTGACAGCCAAAAATTGGATTGCTAGCCAAGTCAGCTGCAACAGTTTCATGGAATATTTAATCTCTTATGACTGATTGTAATAATTTGGGACATTCCAGACTTTCAACCCAGAATGCCAGACAAGGTCACATACTGCTGTCAGGAACCATTTAAATATTGATACTTCTTGTACATATGGAAGAGAAAAAAATATATAAAAAGTCAATGGATTTTTTTGTTCGCCATTTCTTTTCAGACAAAAATGTGTGCCACTCCCATGGGTACATATGGTAGACAGTCAGCCAATCCCCCCCCCCAAAGTTGATTTTTAATGAATGCGTTTATTTCTACCTAAAACTGCTTCAACTCCCACCAATATATAAAATACCATGCAGTAGTATCACGCATCAATGTAAAATGCCAGCAGTGTAAATTGCCACTCAATGGTTCTAATATCACTTTTCTCGTGTAAGGGCCAAATTAAAAAAAATGAAACGACGTTTCAATCCCCAACTGCTTTCATTTTCCTGTGAGAGGAAAGGGAAGGGGTGGGGTATAGGGTTTGGTGGTGGTAAGGGATAGAAGCTAACGAAGATTGGACATCCGTGGAGGGATTCGATCCCGGGCCCTCCGGCGCACCACTTCCCATGACCAGGGGTGGCAAGCATGAGGGGATGTCGCTGGCCCGGACCGGCCAGCGATTTCGGGCCTACATGGGTGTTCGTAAGATGACGTCATCGCATCTGTTGGACTTTTTCCTAACCTCAGCTCATTGCGTTCTAGTGGGATTTTGGTAGGGATAGGGTAATTAGGGGTACTTTCTTAACCTGGGAAAGGAAATGCCCCCTTAAAGACAGGCAGAACTTTGCAACAACTCCTTTTAGTTTTGATATCAATCATGATTATTCTTCTAGAGGCATGGTTGTTGTGCATTGATGAAGGAAGTCTACACATTACTAAGCCAAAAAGCAGACCCCTCTTTTCCTTTCAAAAAACTCCGATTGAAAAACAAACACTTTAAACTGATCTAAATGTCAAAAATTCAATTATTCATGGAGCAATCTTAATTTGTTCAATTTACCAGGGGCTCAATGGGGAGAAAAGTTGCCACTAATGAATTTGTGGCCAATATTTTCACATATGATATTGATTAAATGTGCACAAAATTTATTAACACAAAAGTGTATTCACACAAAATAGTTGCTGCTTTGCCTACAAAATGTCGTAGAATATAAAGGATCCAGAGAGTCAAATTAATCTTTACATGGTAATTAAACATCACCCAATAAACAAAATCCACAAGTTTCCATTGAACTCAATGTAGCATTCAAGTTCTGGATACATGATCCCTATTGTATTGTATGCTGTTCGCAGTAAGTAACCATACGTTTGTGTTATCAGGTCATGTTAAAATATGTGATTTTTGCTTAAAAGTGGGACACAGATTAGGCACATTTATTGCACCATAGTGTATAGTCAAACTATAAAAAAACTGTTAAACTCTTATCAATTCATAGAGAAAAATACACATCACACATTGCCAAACTCTAATTCATTGGCTGCTTGAATGCTTGTAATATGGCCAATTTAAAATCCAGATTCAAATCCTGAACATGAAGGGCCTGTCTTAAATGTGATTCCACAAACCCTTATTACACAAATCAAATCAAATAAAGAAAATAACAAAACGCTTAAATTTTGTACATTTTTATGCAAAAATATAAATTTTCTTTGAATTGATTCTTTTTTAAAGGGGTTTGTTCCGATTATGTCTATGGGTTCTCCACTTGATATGAGAGCCTAGCACTTGAACATACACCCATCAAGTACCGATGGGAGGGAAGGAAACAAAACCTTGTACGGTTTTTGATGGTAGAAGAATACTGTATATATTGCAAAGCCCTGTTCAATACTGTGCTGATGGTTATAAGGGTTATTGATGGTTAACCATTTTAAAACAGGTTTTTTTTTTTTGTTTTATCTTGGAATAAAAGGATTTGAGGGCTCAAATTTCAGGACGGACCAATGAGAAAAATATCGCCCCTTTATTGATTGATATCAAAATCGATACTACTTTCCGGAAAATCAGGGGGTCCAAAGACGATGGACACACATCTTTACAAGAGCCTGGTGCAAAACTAGTTCTAAAGAAAGTTATTGTTTTTTGTTTCATAATAAAGGCCATCACCAAATTACCTTAATTACAAATAGAGTTAATTGAATCGATTACCCACTTCAATTATTGTATAGCGGGAAATTTTGAATAATACAAAGAAATTCAATTACTTTAACCACACATTATTTACACACCCTAGTTATACTTGTAGAATTTGAATGGGAGAGAGTTTTAGCCAAAATATTTTGCAAATGAATTAGCCAAAAATACAAACTTTCTAGTGATAGTTACCATGGCTCGAAAAAAAAAGTGGGGGAATTTGGGAAGCTCCTTCCCAGGAAAGTCAAGTTGGCCAGTTGGAGGGAAAATGTATACATAAGATATAGTGGGAAATCTGTGAAAAAAATGCGACTATTTCCCAGGAAATTTACGTTTTTCAAGCCCTGGATAAGTAAAGATTTTGGTTGACATTCATGTAGAAGTCCAGGATGGCAATGGGGTGATTACCATTTATTCCGTCAAGCACTTACTGCACAACTATACAGGCGCCTACAGAATCAATTGTAATACCCATTTCATACTTGGGACTTCTCTAGGAAACGTTTTTTTAACCTAAATTTCCGGTTTGATGGTCGAGTGCGTGGGGGCGAGGCGTGAGATCAGGAAGTGCTCTTAATACTTTTGAATTCTATAAAATATGGAATGCACAATATTATCATAGTTCTAAATGGACAAGCTCAAAATTGATTTCATTTGACCTAAAATGCAGTTTTAAAAAGGCTAACAGTCGGTGTGATACCAGTAAAAAATTCCAAGCAATATTTGCTTTAGATCAGGTCTATACTATCATCAATCAGTAAAACAGACAAGTGCCAGTATATCATTTCTAACGTGATCCAGGACATACTAGAGGCCAATTCTGGGCAGAAAAATTTTTTAGAGATACTATGTGAATTAGGTAAAGAAAATAAGAATGAATTTAGAGTTCCTTTCAAATAAAAAGGTTAGTGTGTTATCAATGTATTCAGCCTAAGCACATTCATTCTTTGATATGACCACTTTTGTTTTAAATGGGAGCAGCAGTGGCGTAACCGTGGAGATTTTGCGGCGGGTCTCGGGGCAAAAAAGTTTTACGGCCAGACATTCAGTGCAAGGCACACTTCATCATTACAGGAACGAAGGGGCACAAACCCCCCCAACCACCAAACACACACACACAACACACAAAGCCACCACAACAAAACCACCCCACCCCCCCACCCCCCCCCCCACACCACACAAACATCACCCCCCCCCCCCACCCCACCCCCCGCTTCATCCATGAACATAACCCAAACCCCCCAGGAACCAACTATTGGAGCCCGAACACTTTAAAAACCAACCATTATCAACTGGCACATACAAGTTGAATTTAACTTTTTCACAAAAAATCACCAATCTTAAAAAAACATGTTTTCAGCGTTAATTCCCTTACAGGACTTTGCTTAAAATTCCAGTACAACAATTCAAAAACCCAATTTTGACCAAAATAAGGGACAGCAGCTTGTTACATGTTGAAGAAAATGGTTTTGGTGGCTCTTTAAAGAGGCTGTCATTTTTCAAGTATTTAAATAAATAATTCCATTACTTTTTTTTTTAATTTTCACTGCAGGGACACTTTCTGTTGGGGACAGGTCACAATCACCTAATTCCCAAAACAAGCATGCATTTGGAAATAAATTTCATACCCACAAAGCCACTAAATTTCTGGTGGGAAATTTTGTCCATTACATGGTTCCAGCAAAACAAACATTAGAATCGAACTTGAAGACAGCACAATTGCCATAAAAAAACCCAAGCCCAGGGGACAGGATCCCCTCTCTGCAAATACAGAACTTTATAGGATTCTACGGATGTAAATGAAAAATTCTATAACTGGCCCGAACAATCAAATTTTGATTTAGGTTAATATTGGATCATACAAATTAACTTGCCTTCAACAAAAAAGCAAAAACAAAAAACTATCTGCAGCAACCTAGAGGTTATAAAATCAATGCTAACTGGGGGACCTATTTTTCACAGCAAGATTTTTCTGCTAGTAGGACATTCAGCATAAATTAATTTCTTGATTTCAATGGAACCCTTCCTTAAAAGTTGCTGGTAATTTTAATCAATTTGTAGCAATTAATTTGCTACAAAGTAAAGACTCCTGCATATTTTGCGAAAATTACTTGTCTCAAAAATAAAGTAGTTACTCACAATACTACAGGAATGTATGTAGCTTGACCAGGTTGGGAACCTCAAGCGCAGGCTCAAATGCGGACCTAATAAATCTTTGTATATGTGTGTAGTGGCCCTACAATATGAATGGCCAACTATCCCCCTGTTTATCTTGGCTAGCATCAGCTTTCACTGAAAGTGGATGGCCTCAAACCTCGGATTGAGTTCTATTCTTGCCCATACAAAATTAATGTTGTATTACCGTAAAAGTGATAATTTTTTCGCGTGTAATTTTTCGCGTTTTTCAGCAATTTTAACATTTTTGCCTTTGTTTTTAATATTCGCTCTTTTTTCAAGCTTATCCTTATATAGACCTACACACAAATAAACCATATTTGCAGGCTTGTAATTTCGGCGCTTAGCGTCAGAAGTGGTGCGAAAAAGCTGTGATGAATGAAAAATTAATGTGATGTTGTAGCGAGAAAATGTTCCACTTTTACAGTTGGTCCAGTGGTTACAAGAAGGAATTTAGTGGTAAGGACTGGTGGCAGTCCTTTGGAAAAACAGACTAAAGTTGGCATGAGGTTTAAAATAGCAATTACAGTGACAATACTGCCAATTGCCGCCGTTTTTGAAGGTAAACAGTTCGTTATACTACGGGCGGCACTACAAGACAGAACTGGCCACCCCTTGGTGGATTTTATTACCCTAGCATAGCAAAACTCCAAGGTCATGCCAAAATTATATTGTGAACACAAGTAGATACTACGATGTTCTTGGGGACACCACGGGAGGGCATGGGGAAAACGTGTGAGAATGATGATGTATGCTTAGCGGACCCATTTCATTTCCAGCCTTTGAGGGCAATGGTTGATATGTAACTTAAAAAAGATTTACAAAAGAAAAAAACACCCTTAGGGTAATACTATTAAAATAAAGAGTGGGGTTCGAACTCCAATTACGAGCGGAGCATGTATTAGTGCTGTGCTTACATGTGCTCTACGATACATCTGAGGCCATGATCTGTGTTTGGGAAGTTGTAACACAATCTCTCACCTTTTCTGCATGGAGTATGTAAGAGAAAGACATGTGGTCATTCATTTCATCATTATGTACAGTTTATCAAAGCGAATTGTGACAGTCTACGAGCATCATTTCTCGCCAAAACTTTTACTTTGTTGAAAGGTGGAAACTGGAAAGGTAGTTTGCTGTGAAAATCCTTCTGCTGATTATAAAGATTAGTGGTCCGATTGCTTAATAGCCCCCTGGGACCCCAGATTTTACTGGACATGGTCAAATTTGGATACTCAGAAGAAAGCTACTATGTTTTGATTTGCCTATGAATACTTCTTAGGGATAAAGGGGTTTGGTTTGGATATTATGAGCAAAAATATGCCGCATTTTGTTACCAATATTTAATTTTTAAAACAGGGGGGGATACTCTATGGGGATTACAAGGGTTGGAAATATCATTGCGAAAATTTACAAGAGGGGGTGGGTTTTGGGAGGGTTTGGAGAATCCTGCGAGTTGCGAGTCAGAAGAGTTGCGAGTGCGAGTTGATAGTTATGAGTTTGAGTTGCGCTGTTCCTGAATGCGACCGTTGAGAGTTAAAATGTGCGAGTTGCGAGTTATTGAATTGTGCGAGTTGATTTTGCGAATTGTGAGTTGCGAGTCCTGGAATGAGAGTGCGATTTGGATTTTGCGAGTTGAAATTTGCGAGTTTGTTACATGCGAGTTGCGAGTTGTCCTAGTATTTGCTATTTGCTTTCTCTTCATTTCCATTTAAGCCGATTAAAGTTCTTCCCTAATTGGCACAATTATGATTTTCAATACAGCATCTACAAAGTTTACATTGTATCAGATATGCAGTATTTCATCTTGTAGTTGCAATAACCTTATGACTCTTGTAAAACTAATTGTGGTGACTAAAACAAGGCCTAGTTTTTTTGTTATATCACCCTTCCTGCGGTGCACCGAGAGATTTACACATCGCTAAATGATGTTATCAAAGTCTTCAATCATAATCCCCATCTGAAAGAGTGAAGCTCAAATTGTCTGTTACCCAACTTTGTGAAATTCTAATTTAAGTATTTGATCCAATAACAATTGATATAACTGCTATATTCACCTCTGTTCACCTTTAGTGCAACTTCTGTAGCCAAATACTTAGTAAGGAAGTCTAACAAGTGTCAATTATAAACTGCATATTTATGAACATTGCTAAATGACTGGCTGGGACGAGAGAGGATAGCAATATCTTTTTTCTATCAGAAAAAGCACCCAGGTTAGTGGTCTTAGTTGGTTTAGTAACCTCATGACCTGCAAATGGCAACGCTTTTCAGTTTTGGTAGAACCGGTATAGAGGTGCTAGTGTATGTGGTATGAGATGGGGACTGTTTACTAGAATCAAGAATGTGTTGTTTCTAACACACACCCAAAAAAACCTGCATATGCTTATTAGTACACACAGTGCAATAACAGGAGTTGAGGTGTAGATCGAGACGAGTTTAAGGGATAAGCTCCTACAAGCTCAGAAAAATAACTATAAAATACTACCCTGACACCAATGTATCTTAAGGAAGGATGGCCTGATTTAAGGATATTAAGTTTCCATCTTGAAGTTGACCTTCACTCCAAACCCCATTTTTTTTCCCCCCCCTTAAAAAAATTTCGCACCCACCAATTTTTCAATCCGTTCTGATGCAAGAGCTAAAACGTGATTTGTAGCCCCAATAGAGTACTGTGTAAAATTAATTGGCCGCACATTTTCGGCTCTTAATTTTTCCAAACCAAACTCATTTGGGCCTCTAAGATTTCACAGGGTCATGAGAAAAATAGTAACTTTCTTCTGATACCAAAATGTTGACCATCTCTGGTAAAATCTAGGATGGCTTCTGGGACGAGGCTATTAGCGATCGGGCATGGACCTAACTTGACTGTAGTCAAGAGCAAACTTGCCTTCCTCCAAATAATCTATGGGTAGGGGATTTGTAAGTTTCTCAAAATTTATTTTTTTATCTGGTATTTATTTTACTCATTTTTCTACACTACTGCCAAAATCAGTCCTGTACAATCTACAATTAGTTCGTAGAGACCTGAAACCACATTTTGTGAATATTTCCGGAAACACCTATTTTAGGAAAATTTTGTTCTGCATTTTTCATTCATCAATATCAGCATTCCACTACAATTTCAATTTCACAATTCCTGGTGTGTCATGACTCATCATCCTCGTACATCATAATCCCACCCTCACAAATGTTTGTGCTGAAATAATAGCCAATTTTATTTTCTTCTGACACAAATTTTAATAGAATGTGAATTTGCTGAGAGCACCGGTGTGAAAAAGGTGTCTGGCCCCCAAAAGCTCTCATTATGAAGTGTTGAGTTTCAAAATTGTGTCAACAGAGCTAATAAGACCCAGCCAATGTAACTTATTGGAAAGTTTGCATTGGATTGGTTTCAAGATAGCTGGATGTAATGTCTCGTTCATTGTCACAGTTAGCTGACCATTTAAATGGACTGTACATAACAAAGTCTTATCTCTCTTGCTTTTATTAAGACATACTGTAGCCTACATCCCAAGGTGAATTCAACAATATGACATGCAGCTGTATCCAGGCTATCACATGGGTGTATGATTCTGAAAGTTGAGGAAAAATGAAGGATGATTATTTTAGGCATCCAACCATTGTATCCTTTAATTTTGCATTAATTAGAGTTACTTAGTAGGATGTTGAATTCTGTTCTGAAATAATAAATGTCTTTGAAAGAATAACAAATATAGATTTCACAAATTATCACTATATACTATACAGGAGCATTCATTTAGAGGCAAGGAAAAATACAAATCGTCCTCGGCCGCATGTGTCGCCTGGCGTTGCGGTTTGTAATGACAGGCCTCATATGTCTTTTGACCTTGGCAATGTGACCTTGACCTCATCAATAAATGGGGATCCAAAACACCACCTATGACTCAAGTTTTGGTTTCCAATGTGAATTTCAACTTTTCCGTTGAAGTCCATTTTTAAAATTTTCTGCCTATCTTACAACTTGACCTTCACATGACCTTTGATCTTTGGTATGTGACCGTTTTGACCCATCAGCAAATGCGGTATCCCATGTTGCGATCTAATGATTCAAGTTTGGTTAAAATCCCATCGAATTATGCGGATATTAGAGGGAAAATGTAACCCCTTGTTTCGTTCAACAACAGACATCAACACCAACAACATACATCAACAAACATTGCCACCAAGTGATCCCTATGCGGGCGGGCCCAGGAAATTGTATTGAGGGGGGCTGGACTAAAGTATGTTCGAGGGAAGGGAAGGGGGTGGTGTGGGAAAGGCAGGATGGGTTTTTGACCCCATTCAAGCGAACGAGCGGAGCAACTAACGTGGGGTCCAGGGGCGCGCCTTAGGGCCCCTGGTGGGTCCAGTGGCAATGGGCCCGGCGGGGGTGAGTGGGCAGAGCCCCCTAGCTCCCGAGGTTAGGGTTTGCAAGACCTGAAAACGCCTTAACTTGCGTACTTCTTCCGACACCTTTTGTTCCGCATTTGCATAAAAAAAATCAAATAACTGTACCATTTTCCTCTTCTTTTTCGTCTCTTTTCCTCCATTCTCTTTTCCTTTCTCCCTTCCCTTCCTTCCCTCTTTTTTCTTGAGACTCTGAGGGGGGCTTAGCCCCCAAAGCCCCCCCTTTTCCTTTTGTGTAGACCTTAACAATAGAACCTACAAAAAGATAGTAATGTTAAATCTTGATTTCCAAGTTAAAATGGATGAATTGGATGTTCTTTTCATACATTAACATTTATGCACAGTATAAGAGTGCCATGGGATACCGTGTATAACCAAATTTCCGGATCCGCAATTTTTATAACAAAGTTGTGATTTTCTATATGAAGGATTTGGATTTGCCTTATTTTATAGTTCACACAGTGATTATTATATGGACAGCATGCATGTATATGCAAAAACTGATTTGTTTGAAAAATGAGTGCGCCCTCATGGGAAAGCTCTGAGTCACCTTTAAGGCAGCCGACACAAAAGTCTCATTTCAGCTTCCTACACACGTATAGGTGTAAAAAATCCCTTCTTTCAGTTCAGCATCAAGTATAGAGGTCCATTTGCGTTATGTGGCACGATACAAATGCACAATGGTCATAGTGCCACCTATGACAAATGTGGCATTTGTCATAGTGCCACCTAACGCAATGACAAATGCACATTTTTTTAATATTGTTTGTTCGCATGTATAGCTTACTAGACCAATTAACAAACACAACTGTGCAAAAAATCACACATTTTAAAATTGGGGCACTCTTAAAAAAATTAAGGAGGATTGGGTGTTCACATATTACTTGGGCAGGGTTAGGGTAAATCAGGGTATGTACCTGGTAGGAACAAAGGAGTAAAAAAGATGTAAGATTTATGTTAAGATGGCACGAAATTTTTAAATATATCACAAATCTCAATCCTTTTGACCACATGCAGGTTTCGCCAATTAGTGAACTACAAAGTTCTGGCATGAACTACGAACGATACAGGCACTTAAAGATAGGCATAAGCACTTTTTACCCCTCACACCTACTTTTGGTATCATGTGCCCTTATCTTGTTTAACAGAATAAAGTACATGATGCCGACTAGGTGCAAAGAGTAATAATTATGCTCAGTTATATCTAAAATAAAAAGGCAAAAAATGTAACAAATGAAATGACCATTATCAAAACAAAAGCATAAACAAGCAACCAGTTTCATTTGGTAAGTAATTGTATAAGCCTAAATCTTTCCATACTCCTCTAAATGCACAACGAGTTGAAATTTTTTCACTCCCACAAGAGTAAAACTCTTGTAAACTTCCCCCCAAGTGGAGTGGTTTGTACTTAAAAAGAACAAATTTTTACTCAAAAAGAGTGAAAATCCTCCAAAAAGGTGGATTTCACTCGTTTTGAGGAGTGAAATGAAGGACCCACCTTTTAGAGAAGTCAAAAACGAAGGATGAACACGAAAATGAGTGGAAATCCACTCTTTTTGGATGATTTTTACTATTTTTGAGTGGAATTCACACTTTTTAAGTACAAACTAATCATATTGGAGGATTTTACAAGAAATTTTCACTCTTTTTGGGGAGGTAAAATTTTCACTCGTTTCCATTTAGAGACTAGTAAAAAAAGAAACAACATAGAAGCTTACATCTTTTCAACTCGCAAATACGATGAACTCGCATATTTTAAAACACGCCAACTCGCAACTCACAGTCATCAACTCGCAACTCGCATTCAGTGAACTCTCAACTCGCAACTCGTACGCAGCAACTCGCAACTTGCAACTCGTAACTCGCACTCGCAACTCGTAACTCGCAACTCGCACTCGCGACTCGCACTCGCAAAATCCCTTCACCCATTTTGGTGTGGAGGCCATTCTATCCAAATGAAAAATTTACAGACTTTAAACGGGTCATCCCCCTTTTTAACTTTCAGATTTTTGACAGATACAAAAGGGCCTGAAAATGCTAATGATTATTGATACAAGACACACTTTTGTGGCTTTTGCTTTGCAGTTCCTTTTTTCCTTGACATCAAGGGATAGCTACTGAAGGCTTTGACGCAAAAGGTTGCAACCACGCAATCTCTTCAAAATTTTTGAATCCTTGCAGCAATGGATCAAAATTTGTTGAAGACTTGCCGTCACTTAACACTGTTTACAACCTACCCAGTGAAGTTGGTTCCTATGTAAACTGGTGAGTTATCGCCAAATGTACGCAAAACCCATTTAATACACCGATGTTCCGATGTACATTTGAGTGCGTCAGAGTCCGGAATCATTTACGGATACAAGAATTACATTTAAAAGTCTCAAACTACAAATCATAATAATAAAAAATCAGAAAAATAAACAATCGAAAAATACAGGAAAATTGATTTTAATCCCAGAAATGAAAAAAACATCGGATTTCCTGATTAAAATCGGAAGATTGGCATCTCTGTGGATGCTATTAGCGATCGAACCATGGACCTTTAAACACAACTGCAATAGCTTGTGTGCCCTTGTCTGTTACTAGAATGGGCAATATCACTATCTGAGATGTTATCATGATGTAGTTTCTATACTGTGACGGTAATTATACGCTATATTGCCACTTGTGATAAACAAAATTAAAAAACATAATAAACTGTTGCACCAGGTAAATAGGACTATTCTTAACCCTAATGCCAGGAGGAAGTGAAGGAATGAAGGAAGAGGAGGAGAAAAGTTGCAAATTTGGGTTGGTCTCAAACCAGGGGCCTAGTTCCATGACCGGGGACACCACGGTGTTGCTGGCCTGGCCAGCAAATTCATGCCCATGTGTATCTTCATTTGATGACACAATCGCTATGTCCAGAGTGCATTTTTCTCACTCAGTGCTGTGGGATTTTTAAAGATTCGGTTGAACTAGGGTTAAATTTTGGCAGCCGGCTTAAGGGAGCTTGTATTTATGGCCAACTGAACATCACTTTACAGTATTTTTCTGGTGGATTTTGGCCATTTTTAGTGTCAGTCGTGGAAGTAAGCACAACAGTTTTGCAGGATTGCATTCAACAAAAACATGCTGTAATATTTTTGCTTGATCCACTAGTAACCACAGCCTAGTATAGAAATTGTGATATAATTATACTATACACTTCACATTTACTCTATATTTGGTGCCATAGCATCGGTGCAAATGGTAAAATGCATTTATGCCAAAATTGATACAAGAATGAGCTCCCAATAAACTACACAAACTAAGTCTGGGGGCTTTGTTTCTGTTATTCCATGAGATAAAATATCCCCCACAACATGATTGTAAAGTCTTGGGAATGGGACTTCAAACTCACTCTCCCCAGATCTCCTAATCCCAACAGGTACTTATTTATAACAGCTGTTATTTTTTGCATAAAGAATTTTCAAAATGTTCATTTTTTTTTATCAAGTTGCTATTTTAGGCACCATCCATAACAAATATCACACGACTCTATTAAATTAATATATTTTTGTGTCTTTAATATTCACTTCTATGTTGATTCGTGAAAAATTTGCGAAAATATAACCACCATGAAAATACCGGCTTATATAGTACAATTTGTCATCAGCTGGTTTGCTGCTGGTCCCTGTCCAGTGTAGTCAGCTGTTGACCAAATCCCTCTAGTTCATCCATGGGTCAGTTTTGTATCATCAAAACATTGCACGCAATACAAGTAATATCTTGAGTCATGCAGCTGTATGACGTTTTAATTATTATCCGTGCTTGTTTGGGTAACTGAATCAATCTAAGGAGAGTCTCAGTTGTGTGTTCCATTCAGTTAACTCCCAAGCAACATTTTTTCCATCTCTTTTAGAATCGAATGTGCAACCATATTCACAATTTCACACATACCCAAGTTTTGTTACTATATCTGTATTCGCTCTTTGCACGTTTTTTTTGCCATTTGCGGGGAGAGCCTCGTACTGGCAGCAATATGCATGCATGGGAGCACTTACGCAATAGTTCGATCAGGTTTGTTTCTTTCTAAACAAAACCAATGGCCTTGCAAGAGGTGAACGCAATGTTATAACACTCCTCTCTTATGGTGTCAGTTCGAGCCTCTACCTGCAAATGGCGAACGTGCAATAGGCAAATAGAATTTGAAAATGCCTCAGTGGGAGTATCAACTTGGAAAATGTTGATAAAGTGATAATAAAGTGATATAGGTAGAAATTTGCAAATTAGCTCATTAAATTATGAATATAAAGGTCATCACTGATATATGTGTATTAAAAAGCCTTAGCTTGTATATGGTACAGGTGGTACAGGTTCTACAGGTTCCATCTGCAACTAAACCATACAAATACATTTTCCATTTTGTGCATAAATTATTGCAAATTAGCCTCATAAATATGCAATGTCACCAGCAATAATATTAGTCTTTTTCCTGCCCAAAGATGATAAATGAAACATAAATAGTCTGGACTGTTGTAAGCTATCATATGGTAGGTGGTTTCATTCAGCATATACAAAGTCCCTCAATATATTTTCTATTTGCAAATTATTGCCAAAATTGATTAATTAAATATGCAATCAATGTCACAGCAACATATGGTGGCCGTCCCATCCTCATTTGTACGCACAACAGAAAATGCCCATTTCTAATTTTTTGCATAAAATTATGCAAATTATCTCCTTAATTAACATATTTGGGTCAAGAAACCCAACTTATTGCCATCCTACATTTGCCATCCTTTCCATTCACCATCCCACCAATGATGTCACTATAGGCCCTGCACAGAACTCCAAATTAATAGTCACTTAATCTGATTTAAATCCCACACACATGCACGCTCACACACAAACACACTCACCACAAAACAGAAAATAGTGATTACATAGTCTTCCTGAAAGGGGGCTTGGATCTAAGAGCGTGAGTTGGGTGCCAAATTTTGACAGATAAAGATAAAAACGCTGATGCAAACCATGAAAAATAATCTTATTTAAATGAATATTACACTAAGTTGCCCGTCGAAGTTTAAATGATTTTTGTTACCTTGATCCTTTGGTAGTCACCTTGGAGCTACAAAGACACAAGCAGTTACCCTTGTCAGTCCAAGGTCATATCTGTCATAAGTGTTATTCAGAGGTGGATTTAAAGTATCTCCAGGGCTATAACGGTCATCATTTGAGTCCTAGTTCTAATAATATAAAGTAATCATGGTCAAAGAACTTTTTTCGGTGGATTTTGACACCACCATACGACTCTGAATGGTTTCCTTAAAAAATGCCACTTTCAAAAAATCCAGTGGAGTGATTTTGAGTTTAGTGCCTTTACAAAAATCATTTGTATGCGACACAGAGAAGTTGGAGCTTCCATCTTATGTACAATGTAAACTGTGCAGAAATTCTCAAATTTTTTGCCAGCAGAAATATGTTATTTTAGGCACAAAATTGGGTTTGTGGATTTCAATTATATATGATTTTTATTCGTGTCAGTTCATGCATATTGTTGGGGTATGGTTTTAGTTGGAGGGGATTTGTTGATATGAAATCAAAAAAAACCCCAAGGATATATGGAGCAGTACTTATGCGTAAATGTTCTTATTGAGATAAAAAGCTCCAAAATGTGGTATAATTGATTTTTAAATTTATTTAAACTCATGGAACCTTTTGAGTAAATCAGTATAAAATGCATGTTTGATAATCATAGTGTACTGTCTATGTGTAAAAGGTGCAAGAATGGCTAAATTAAATGCACTTATAAATGGCTTTGCCCGTATGATATATCTGGTTGCCTACTAGTCGTTAATTTCAAAACTAACCCGCCATCACTTCTCTGAAGAGGGGTAGCGATCATAATCACGCTCTCCTATTTAAACGATACATGCCATACAACACACGTTTCTTTCATCAACAGTTACTGGTTCAAATCAATGAACGGTTTAAATCTTATTGATGGCCAATCGGTCTTCAGGTGAAGCACATGCAGAATCAAATTCCACGCCACATAAAGGTTGGTATTGATTTTCTTCGATAAACGCAAACCTCTCACACGAATAGAAATCATGCACAAACCTTTTAATTAATGAACCGGAATAAAAAAATCCAATAATTAAAATGATTCCATTTTCATACGTGTTAAGTTTCAGGCGTATTTTCCCTCCCGATTGCCCGCTGTGAATCATTACTTTTCCCATACATGAAAATTAACTACAGAGAACATGTATACCGTTAGGCCAAATTTCATAATTACAAATGTGGTAAACATTATATAAACAACACGATAAGCATCTATGACCTAGGATCAATTTAACTTCATTGAAAATTCCAGATTTGTAAACTTCACCAAAAAACCTATTGGCCAAAATTGTTTTCAAATAGATCTACAGTTCACAATCTCATCTTAAATCTTCTCCACAGTCAATCAATTATAAAAGTCTGAAATGCTCAATCATTCAAACAGTCCATATTAAAAACGGAAAAGTTCAACAACAACGACATTCCATTGACAAATGACCAATTCCTTGTAACCGCACATCAGCTGTCCAACATCCCCATCTCACTTCTTGGTTCCATCCACAAGGTTACTCCTTTGTAACATCCCCAACACCGCATCTTTTTGAAGTTGGCCCCTTTGAAGCATCACACATAAACATCTGCCAAAGAACGTAAACACAGTAAAGGTCCACCCTTGCTTGGTTGACACGCATCCTACATTGCTACTATAAAGTGTTTCAAAAAAATAACCATCCGTGAAGTACGCATTGACAGGTCGAGTCTAAGGTACTGCCCCAAATGCACCCACTATGTACAATTATCTCATGAACAAACTAAGTACGCAATGTAACCGCATCACGTCACATACAAATATATTCAGTATTAAGTTAATTGTAAAAGGCACTGAATTTAACTTGGGAACAAAAAGAATGTACTATTTATTACGAATGAACCTCTATCACACGTCACGGAAGATACCTGCATGTACCTGCCCTTTCTTTTGTCTTGGGAGTAGCAGACAAGACTTTGAGCATCCTCGTTTCTCCCATCATCGCTTTTCGGGTTGTAACTGATACCGTCTACTAGTTTAAAAAGAAACCCAAACAGCTATCAACGGATGTGCTTTCATCTCACTATGAGTTGCACTATGCTCATCACACCAAGGACACAGTCAGTGGATGTACTTGACAGATTTTTTTTTTTTTTGTGCATTGACATGAACTGCACCTTGTGTGATCTGCTTATCATATATCATACCCAAAATACCAGGGGTGTATTTCTAAATACATTGGTGAAGACGATGAAATGCTTAGAACTGGCAAGGGGAGGATTGAGATTTACTAGCTCATAGTGTCTCATCCATTTCAGATTTAGCTCTTATCGGCACACTGATGTTCTAGCCTTTTTATCTGTAACTTTGAGAAAGAAACAAGTCTGAACAAACACCTTTCTCTGCATTCTGCCAATTTAAGTCGACAGTTTTTATTTAGTCCAGGTCCATGACCAGAAGAAGCATAAGCGGTCCAGTTCATGTTTGATTATCCTTATAGAATTGGAAGTATACTGAACTACCTCACTTACAGTTTTGTTCAATTTTCTTCAAAAAAACCCCCCCAAAAAAATGTTGGTGCTTTATTTTTTGTCACACGGCCATTCAGTGTACAGATGCCTGCTTTTCAAAGGATTCTGCCAAGGGTACCAGGGCCATTGTTTAATGCATCAGAGTTTTACACTCTATGCCACTAGGTTACGTAAAAAATTTACATGTTCATGGGACCAACAATTTTAAGGTCAACTTCTAAAGGACAAAGAACTTTCATAATTTGTTCCTAAGTCCAAATGAACATGCATTTTAGACCACAACTATCACAGCCTTAATTACACACATTACATTAACACATTTTATTTTAGGTGGGTGATTTATTTTTAAAAATTTGACAATTTCAATACACGAAAGGTTATCACCACTAATCATGTTCTTTACATCTTATTCAGGAGGTAATTAAATTTGCCACTTACACAGTAAGGAGGTATTGACATTACTTGAAAATTATGTTGATATAGTAAATGCACTGTTTGAAGAAGATATGCAATTTAAATGAAGCAAATACTCTTTAACGCGACCAACCCGGCGAATAATATTTCCACAATGTTTACAGCCTTCACTTTGCAGTTTCTAACACCAGGTTTCCACCCAAAATGTTCCCTCAGAGGCCAATATTGTGATCCACTGGCGTTTAAATTTGCTCACTTCTAACTTTCGAAATGCGAAAAAAATAAAACTAGCACAAAATAAGCCGTACGCCAGTTGGTTAGTACCGTTGTGGCAAAAGTTGCCTTAAAATTTGTAGAAAAATTGATCAAGCTAAGATAGCTGCAGCATCCTGCAATTTTTTAAATAAGTGATTTTCAGCTTGCCCCTTGTCTTTTTAAATATTATTGCTTGCAGTTTTTGCATTTTTTTGTAAACTTGCATTTTCTTTTTTCGTATGTTTTGAGGCCCTGTGATATATTAATTGCATTCTCGCACAAAATAAATAATTAAGTTTTGATATACTTAAAAATACATAAAAAAACATTATGCACTGATCTAATCTTCTAAAAATTCATTGGAAAAAAAACTGCACAATTATGTCTAATATTTTTTTTGGAAAAAACAAAATCTCAAAGCCTGTGTACATAAATTGTGTAGCACTCGCAAAAATCACAATTGATTGTGTGGAAGGGTGCAGGCGGGGGTCAACAAGAATATTTTTTCAGTTTAATATCACCTGTAATCAATATATAGATACCTATAAAACTATCTTTCCAATGAACCGTCAATTGCACAAATGCCAATGCAAAATCGATTTATACCAAAATACCTTACCACTGTGTTCAGTCAGTGCAATTATTAATTACTTCATCTACAAACGATTTGTACGGGTGCGGGTGATAAATGTCACTAGGTATTCTAAAAGCAAGGAAAAAAAAATTATTTGTTAGCCAATTAATCTTATTTCATTCTCTATGCATATGGGTACTATGCTCAAGGTTCCCACAGAATTGACTAATTTTCCAGGTGTTGTGCCCACCAAGGATTGTTTACTAAATTGCACATATGTCCTTAGCACCCTCCTCGGATCAGTAAGTTTGTCTTAACACCCACCCACAAATGACCAAATCCCCAACCCCATGAAATTCGCTTATTAAAAAAAGGCATTTGTTTTTGTTTGCTTTAAATTCTATCATGTTTTTACATGTATTTCCATGTTTTTTCCCAGGGCTTTCTGGAAAGCATTAAATTCTCGGTTTCAGGTTTCACATTAAGGATAGCAGCAATCAACACCATCACATATCTCTATTTATTGCAATGTATAGTCTATGCCTAATTCTGTTAAATTGATCTACTCTGAAAGAAACATTTGTATTCAAATGTTAAACGTTTAATCAATTAAACAATAAAAAAAACGCATTTAAAAAAAAAAAAAAACACAATTTGGGCATAACATCAAAACACACCATCAGAATCAAACTTAATTGAACCGCATATCTAGTGAACCATACCATAAAAATGAGTGCATAGGATCATGAAAATACACCTTTTTAAAATGTACATGACAAGTATCTGAGTATGAATCCTATTAATTTATTTGGCTTTCCTCATTAGAACCAGTACCCCCTTTTTCAACATTTTGTTCACCAGATATTATAGCACAAATACATTTCCATCACTCTCCCCAGCATTTCACGAACAAAAAATATGAACATGTACAGCAGCGCTCCCTCCCATCTTCTTTCGCTCTCTCCTTCACCACAGCAACCCAGACATTGCATCCCACAGGAGCTGATTGGATATCCTACTGCACAAATACTAGCCCTATCTTTGATTACACAGTTCAAATCACATGCATGTAACACACTACCTACTTTGCTTCTTTCACCTCTTCAGCTAGTTAAAACAGCAGCTTCCCCAGAGGGCAAAGGCATACTTCAGTCAAACATACCACGGTGGTAGTAGGTAGTTATGAACGGAGAGGATATGCGGTGGTGAGGCCGGAATTGGGTTTCCGTAAGTAAAATCCCCAAAGGGCATGATGAAATTTCTTTCATAACCATGGAGTTATTCATGCGCACAGGATCATCTAGGTTACTATCCCCGGGC